>CAUYQU010097664.1:0-23087 GCA_963574635.1 Cheracebus regulus | reverse complement strand
TGTTATCCCTCACCAGTCCTTCCATCCTCTGCTATCCCTACCTTAGACCCGCCATACCCCAACAGTCCCCAGTGTGTGATATTCCCCTCCCTGTATCCATATGTTCTCATTGTTCAACACCCACTTATGAGTGAGAACATGCAGTGTTTGGTTTTCTGTGTGTCAGTTTGCTGTGAATGATGGTTTCCAGCTTCATCCATGTCCCTGCAAAGGGCATGAACTCATCCTTTTCTATGGCTGCATAGTATTCCATTGTGTATATGTGCCACATTTTCTTTATCCACTCTGTCACTGATGGACATTTGGATTGGTTCCAAGTCTTTGCTGTTGTAAACAGTGCTGCAGTAAACATACATGTACATGTGTCTTGATAATAGAATGATTTATAATTCTTTGAATATGTACCCAGTAATGGGATTGCTGGGTCAAATAGTATTTCTGTTTCTAGATTCTTGAAAAATTGCCACTTTTTCTTCCACAGTGGTTGAACTGATTTACACTCTCACCATGTCTGAGTTGAGGAGACTCCAAGATTCCAAAGGGCAGAGATGCTAAAATTTGTGGTGTAGAATACACAAGAAAAGGGAGTTGCATAGGAAAGCTCCAGGTATCTGTGTGAATATACTCTTTAGTCTTTGGCTGAGTATATTGACATGTGTGTGGATAAAAGGTAACTGTTCTAGGCCAGGTGGGGAAACATACACACACACACATGAAAAAATAGGCAGAGCAATTTCTGGAGTAAACAGAAAAGTGGAAATATTGTATATTTCCACCAGTCAGAGGGGAAGAAATTCCAACTAGGGAAGCATTCATTCGTCTTCAAAAGAACTTTGCCTAAGTAGCCTAATGTATACCCACACTAACAAAGCCTTAAAAAGCAAGCCTCACAGATATCTAACTACTTAGAAGTCAGCTTTGTGCCAGAACAAAATCTAACTCTCTCTAAAAGAAACACAACACAATCAAGCAAATAACAGTGTAAATTTTAAAATGTCTAGCATCCAAACAAATACTATCAGCCCTGTTGCTTGGTTTAAATGTGTCTCTTCCAGAATTCAGATGTTGCTGCATTAAGAGGTGGGATCTTTAACAGATGATTAGGCCATGAGGACTCAGTAATCATGAAAGGAATTAGGTGCTCTCATAATGGGGCTTAATGGAGAGAGTTATTTTGTTTTTTTCACTCTTCTGCTATACAAGGACACAGAATCCCTTCCATCTGGGGGACACAGCATTCAAGGTGCCATCTTAAAAACAAAGACCAGACTTCACCAAAAACAAACCTGCCAGTGCTTTGATCTTGAATTTTCTAGCCTTCAGAGCTCTGAGAAAGTAAATTTTTATTCTTTAGATATTATCCAGTCTATGGTATTCTGCTATAGCAACATAAATGAACTAAGATATGTGAAAAAGCAGGAGCACATGACTACTCATCAAAGGGCAACTAATAGAAACAGTCACAAAAATCATAGAGCAAACAAAAGATTTAAAAAACTAGTAGAATCATTATAAATATATTCTATATGTTCAAGAAATATATATATTCTATATGCTAAAAAATGTAGAGGAAAACCTGAGCACTATGATATGAAAAATAAATAGTTTCTAAAAACTGAAAATGCTAGAAATGAAAAATATATCTGAAAAAGTATATATTGGATAAGATTAAAAGAAGAATATTCCAGAAGAAAAAATATATAAAATTGAATGCGAAAAACAACATATCTGAAATAAAGGACAAAAATATTTTTAAAAGTTCAGTAGAGCATCCTGTGACATATGGAAAAATATCAGCAAACTAACACACATTTCTGTACTTCTATAAGAAGAGGATTACAAATATATTTGAAGAAATATAAAACTATAAATCCACAAGTACAAGATGCTCAGTGATGGAGACACAAAATAAGTGTATAGAACTCTAGCAAAGTGCATCATAATCAATTGCTGAGAATAAATGATAAACAGAAAACTTATCAGAAACAGAAAAAAAGACATGCAGAATAACAGTTATAAAAATGACAGCTAATTGGTGTCAGAAATCACACAAATCAGAAGATCTAAAATCTCTAAACTTTAGAAATAAAATCTCCAAAGTTTTGAAAAGCTCTAAAATCCCCCAATTTTTTAAAATTAAAAAGCATACTATTAAAAGAAGATGGGTCAAAGGAATAATTAGGATGTATATTAGAAAATATGTTAAGTAAAATGAAAAGAAAAATATATCAAACTGTATCTAATGAAGCAAAAGCAATGCTTTAAGGGATATGTGAAGTAAAATATACTTGCATTGAACAATAAGAAAAAATTAGCTTTCCCTTTAAAACTGGAAAACAGGAGTGAGTTAAATTCAAAAAAAAAGTAGAACAAAAAATAATAAACATAGCTTATAAAAATAAAATATAAATCAGAAAACCCAATAGATAAGATGAAAACAAACGATGGTTCTTTGAAAATACCAATCAAATTTATAAACCTATAACTCAGTGGCCAAGAAAAAAGTAAGAAAATAAAATTATCAATGTCAGAAATGAAAACATGTCTTACAGAAGTTAAAATATAATGACAATATATTATAAATAACAGTATGACATTAAATTTGATGGTGTAGATGAAATGAGCTAGTTCCTTGAAAGGCATGTATTATCAAAGTTCATTTAAAAATAGTCTGAACAACTCTATATCAATTAAGAAATTTATTTGCTGTTAAAAATCTCACAAAGAAAATCTCAAAACACAATGACTTTATATGCTAATTCTAAATATTTTAAAAAATAAATAATACAAATGAAGATATAGTGAATATTTAAGGAAGTGCTATTATAAATTTTATATAAACTTTTCTGAAAACATGAGTAGGAAACATTTCCTAACTCAGCTTATGAGATCCACTTTATTCTGACAGTAATACTAGGCAAAGCCATTAGAAGAAAACTATAAGCTGATATCTCACATGAGCTTAGGTAAACATATAGTAACATTTTAAAACATCAAATCTGGCAATTAATAAAAAATAAGTAAGATGATATATGAGTACCAAAGAGTAATAGTAACTACTCTAGGAATGCAAAATTGGTTTAATGTTGCATCATATGTAAAATTTTCAATGTCTCAAAAGAAGTAGTACTCAAATATAAATTTCCTCTGCAAGGCAATTTACTTCCATAGAAGGGTGCAGCTCAAAGATGAAACAATGGCGCATGCACACCTGGACAAGGGAGGGAAAGTGGTACTACTCCTGACAGCGGTCATCCCTGCTGCTGTGTCATTCCTCTATTGGCTAGGGTTAGACCTACCATCTAGATTAATCCCATTTGGCTATTTTAAAGGGAGCAGGGGTACGAGCTGGAGTGGCTGCATGGGTAGTTTGGTGGGAAGGACAGTTTTGGTTGGTAAGAGTAGTTAGCCAGGGGTCAATGCAGGTGGCTGGAGCAGGTAACCAGAGCAGGTGACCGGGATAAGTCAGGACCGAGCGGGGGACTGGGGGAACAGATGTGAACTACTGATGAGAACTGGTGGAAAAGGTTGTTAACTGAAACTACAAAGAAGTTAAACTTTAAAATGGAGAAGAATAAGAGAGCTGAACATACTGACATAGACTGGAAGTGCACTATATCTAACAATTGCAGATCAGTCAATATATTTCAGAATGCTTATTACCAAACTATAAAAAGTCCATATGATCATCACAACATACACAGAAAACAGCTTGACAAATTTATGGTAAGAACTCGCAACAAATTAATTATAATAGATAACTTTTTCAAACTGATAACAGGCATATATTTTTAAAAGTGCTAACTTTTTATAACTCATTATAATATAAAGTTGAATACTGATTTTTTTTTATCCCAGATATCAGTGACAAGGCAACAATCAGGTCCTAGCCCATGCTATCTGAGAAATTATTTTTTTTAAGTCATAAAGACAAAAAAAGACAAAGTGAAACCTTTGTGTTGTTGTTAAAGGGGAGGAGGTGGGAGGCGGGGGGAAACAAAGCAGAAAGGGGATATAGAATATGGATTTTTCCCACAAGAGACTTCACAGGGCAATTTCAATTTATGGCCAGGAAATATATTTTAGGGTAAAACATTTTGATTTTCTTCCTTGCCATGCCAGAGTGAGATTGGAAAGCAAGTCACAATATACAGGGTCAAATGAAACCCATCTGATGAGAATTTACGGTTTGTAGGGCATAACTCCCTGGACCCCTTAGATAGGAATTTGGGCAGGATGAAAAATCGGAGCTTAATCCTCAGAACTAAACTAACCAGAACCATTTTGAGTAAGAGTAACCAAGTATAGGACTTGACTTAGTTTAAAAAAAAAAAAGAAACTACCATAATTGAGACAGTTCGGTTTTGACATAGGTTTAAATACACAGAGGAGAATAGAAAAAAGAATTCAGAAATATTTTCAGGTGTATATTTGTGTTGATATTATTGTTCAAGGTAATGCAGAGAGAAATAATCAACAGATGGTTTTAGCTCAATTGGAAGGCACTGAACCCTTCTCTTACTCTAGGAACAAAAAACTAACTAGAAAGGACCACAGACAGAAAAGAGCCAAAATCATAAAACTTCCAAAAAAGTGAAAGTTTTCTTAGATGACAAAATGAAGAATTTACCAGAAAAAAATTAATACATGGTATTTTGTTAAAATGTAAAACTGTGTTCTTAAAATGGCACTGCTAAGAGTAAATGACAGCCAGGGGCTGTGGCTGACCCCTGTAATCCCAGCACTTTGGGAAGCTGAGGCGGGTGGATCACCTGAGATCAGGGAACCAGCGTGGTCAAAATGGTGAAACCTCATGTCTACTAAAAATACAGAAAAAAGTTAGCCAAGTGTAGAGCTGTATGCTTGAAGTCCCAGCTACTCCAGAGACCGAGGCAGGAGAATCACTTGAACCCAGAAGGTGGAGGTTGCACTGAGCTGAGATCATGCCATTACATTCCAGCCTGGGTGACACGAGTGAAACTCAGTCTCAGAAAAAAAGAAGAGAAAATGTCAAGCCACAAAGGCAGACTGTATTTGCAAAATGTATATCTGGTAAAAAATACTTTCAGAATATATAAAAACCGTCTCCATATTAAGAAAACACAAACCCAATAATAAAAATGGGTACATATTTGAGTTCAAATTTTACTAAAGAACATTTACAAATATCAAGAAAATGTGAACATCGTTTCTCACGAAATTAAAGTCACTCCGAATTTTTTATTCATCTACTAGATCGTCTAAAATTCAAAATACAAAAGAATTCACAATACCAGGAGCTGATAAGATAAAAGAGAAGGGGAACTCTCATGTTTTTGGTGGGAGTGCCTACTGCTACAGCCACTTTGACAACACTGCATGTTTTTGTAAAGTTAACATACCATAAGATCCAGAAAAAAATATGTTCACATAAAGCTGTTTATGCATATGTGCATAATAGCTTTATTCCTAGCCTTCAAAACTGAAAAGAATGTAAATAGTCATCAACATGTGAATGGAGAAACAAATTGTGTTATAGAATGGATTACTATTCAGCAAAAAGGAAAGGAAAGAAAAAGAACAAAAAACAGACAATAACAGGAATGAATCTTTATTAAGCTATGTGAAAGAAGCTATATACAAGCCACTACATATGTTTGATTTAATGTCTGTTAAATTCTAAGAAAGGCAAACTATTATGACAGAACACAGATCAGAGATTGCCAGAAGATAAGAGCAAAATCTAAAGCTGACTGCAGAAGGGCACAGTGGAATTGTTTTTTGTGGTAATTGAAACATCTTATAATTATTTTGGTATTTAAACAACTATAAAGTTCAAACATATTAAATTGTATACTTACAATTGGTGAGTTGTATTTTATGAAAATTATACCTCAATAAAGCTTAAATAAAGCATATTTAAAAAAAATAAGAGCATTTATTTATATTTTGATTTAGTACAGCTCTTGAAACTTTGTCACACACCTAGATGTATCAATTTGTTATATTTTCCTATAAAGTAATGTAACATATGCAACAGATCTTTTGTTTCTAAGAGAAAATTTGGATTAGGTATCTGTTTAATATACATTTTTATTAACACTGAACTTTTAATGACATTATATTAAGTGGAAAATACAGCCTCAGTGTTATTAAATCACATACCCTTAAAAGAGGCAGTAAGTTGTTAAGGGGATTTTGGTTAAGCTTGAAGTCTGACTTATTTTTACGTAGCAACCATAAACTTACCATTGCTGCAATGCCCTAGAATCCTGTAAAAAGAATAAAAGTACAATATTATTGAAGTCAAAAAGATAAGAAATTAAAAGATTACAAATCATAACAGATGATGAACATTTTAAAAATTTATGTCCAAAATTATTATTTCCAATTAATCATCCACCATGCTAAAATATTGTTAATTAGAATTTTACATGCTTTGGTGGTTTTGTTTGTAATTCATTTATAAATTTATTTTTATTTTATAGCTGAATAAACACTCTGTAAAAGTTGTTAAAAATTTATACATATGACCTTAAAATAAATATAATTTGGCACTATTCAGGAAATAATGTGGTTTTATTTTGTTAAAATGACTCATACAGTGTTTGCATTTGAGGAAAACTGGTAAACAGAAATAGATTACATATATATGTGTATATTTTGTTTACACAATATTTTTGACAAAAATAGTATATTATTTTCTCTTCCAAATTTACTATGTGATCAGTCACTTTTTTGGCATTGTTCTAAAACATGTACTTTGACTTTGAGCAAGATCAATATGCCCAAGCTTATTGATGGTAAAATAAAAGTTTTGTTCAATTCCTTATGTTCACTATTTTTCTCTCTAAAAAATGATTTAAAGTGACAGATAGTTGAAAGCACTACACTTCTGTATCACATTTTCAGAAAATATGTTCATGTCATGGATTCCATAGGTTATTCGTGGAAAATATGAAAAAAGAGGAAACAAAAACAAAAACCAAGGGCAAAGAAAATAACCCATATGTTTGCCGAAGCTTTTTTTGTTGTTCTGTTTTGTTTTATATTCTTAAATTATTAATCACCCTTAAGAGGTGATTATTATCATTGGTTTGCTAATAGAAGAGTCTTAAAAAGAACAAAAGCAATTTTACAGGGATTTGTACTATTTACAAATTGTTTAACTCTTTTGTACTATCTACAAATTGATCCTCTTTGGAAGAAAACAAAATGTGGCCTAGTTGTTAGACAAAACAGGATTTTCCTGTCATTGATTTTATTTTTTCTCTTTGTAAGAGGATCTGCAATGCATTAGAATTTCAAAATGCTAAATAACAACATCAGTTTAAAAGCTCCCATATAGTACATGCACATATCACACACGCATACACACACACTACTGCTGCTTTACTGAGTTCATATTTCAAAGAAAATATTTTATATTGATTTAGTTTCCAAATCCTCAACAACATTTATCATTCAGAATAGCTCATTTTAATATTTTGCTTTCTGGGTAAATGTTGATTCCCTATATACCTGTAGTTAGCATTCGAACTTTATCCTTTATATTTTATCAATTGTTTATGAAGCTGACAGATATATGTCAGCAATTGCTTTACTCAGAGATCTAACATGTTGAGCTCTTATAGTTTCTAGTTGAAATAGTATGGCTTGCAGCCAAACAATCATAGACCATGATGTATTTAGCTTTTATGGGTTGTAGTAAAAATAAAAACAAAAATTACTTTTGATAGTTGTTTCCATGGTGATTATGATTCCCTTATACATTTATTTTGATTTTTATAGCTAAATAAACACTCTGCAAAAGGTGTTTAAAATTTATACATATGACATTAATGTTAAAATAAATATAATTTGTCACTATTTAGGAAATAATATGATTTTATTTTGTTAAAATGACCCATATATTGTTCAAGTTTGAGTAAAACTGGTGAATAGAAATAGAATTATGTATATAATATATATGTATGTGAGTATAGTATTTTAAAATATATATATTATGTAAGATCTATGCATGTGTGTATAGTCCTTCTGTATTTACTGTAATGACAAATAATGCCTTTCATTAAAATATGTTTTTCCAATAATTTACCTTCCATTTAATTTTTGACCAATTAGAAGTTACCTCATTTTTCAAAGAACTTTGAAGAGGATTTATAGAGACCCTTACCAAAGCATGTCACTTACCGCTTAGCATGGTGGTCTGTGGTCAGATAATATTGATGAACTGCCATCAGGTGGGAATGTTGAGTGCTAATTGATGGCTTAATTCCATGTGAAACGAAGGAAGAGGAGGAGTTGCTGTTTAGTTGAGGAAAAGATGTCTAATATCAGAATGGCTGAGACAGGAAAATAATTGCTAGCTTTAAATGATATTCAGAAAAGAGGAAAGAACAAAAACTTATCATTTGGAATAATCAATTATGTGCTAAAGATCCTAGAAGCTGCAATATGCTTCTCCTAGGTCTCCTGTTCTTTAATCTCCATAAGGTCATGAGTTGGGCCTATATTTTCCTTATGAAATTTGTAAAAATAAAAAACCAGTAAAAAAGACTGTAATGAATCTATAAATCTTTCTTAAAATGAAGTCACAAAAAACTTGCTCATGTAATTAACCATAATTTTAAACTAATACTGTATTTCAAACAAGCTGAAATAAGAAAACACTTAAGGCAATAAATACAGCACAAATCAGAATTAGCAAGTTAGAAATGAGATAAATAAAGATATGCATTATTAAAATTAGAACTGTCAGTATTCAGAAAAGAGGTAACAAGAAAAAAATTCAAAATTGAAACCTAATTTAAAAAAGCATACACACAGAAGATTAAATAAACACCATATACAATTCTTATTAGAAACAGAAGCTGAAAGGAAAACAATGGAAGTAAATTAAAAAGCTATTAAGAAAAAGATAAAAATAATTTTTGAGAAGTAGATATATTTTAATGTAGGTAATTACTCATTAGAAAACTGTTCTATAAATTATAAATAAGGAGAGATTAACATTTCTGATTTGAAAATTTTGTGAAACTGGCACATTTCAGTTTGAGGAAACACCAAATACAGCTTTTTCTAGTCACTTTGTACTTAAGAAAGCGTAGATTTATAAACAAATTTTAGAGTTTAATCTTTTCAAATATGGAAGATATACTGCTCGAAACATGGTGAACAATTAGTGTTAATTCAAAAATAATTATTTTTAAATAAATAGAATTTGTTATTTCCTCTCAGTTATTATGAAACATGAATCTCAGAACATTTATTCTTAATTTTAAATACATGTATAAAAGCAATATTTGAATTTATATTTTTATTTTTCCAAAATAAGATTCTCTGAATCTTCTCTCCATGTTCTTTTCTCTGTCATCCTTTAATAATATACCATTCAATGTAATTTTTTAAAATTACTATTATTTTTTGAGACAGAGTCTTGCTCCTCTATCTCCCAGACTGGAGTGATCTCTGCTTACTGCAGCCTTCATCTTCCAGGTTCAAGCCATTCTCCTGCCTCAGCCTTCTGAGTAGTTGGGATTACAGGAGTCTATCCCCATGTCCAGCTAATTTTTGTATTTTTAGTAGAGATGGGTTTTTGCCCTATTGGCCAGGCTAGTCTCCAACTCCTGACCTCAGGTGATCCGCCTGCCCTGGCCTCCCAAAGTGCTGGGATTACAGGCTGGAACCATTGTGCCTGGCCTCACCATTCAATATCTTACATGCTTTATTTCCTAACATCTTTGTTTTACCTTCTTGGTTGTTTTCACTCTCTCTCTTGCTTCCTCTCCTTTTCTCTTCATCCAGCTCCAACTCTAGCACTGTCTCTCTAAATTTGCTAATTTATTTTTATAGAAACACATATACATATACACACAGTGGGGTCATTTGTCTAAAACAAATGAGTATAGAACAGTGTTAAATAAAGAGACATTCATAGACATAGGCTGCTAATTCAACATAGATGAGATTAAGTACCTGTTAACTAATTTGTCATTTTGGGCTATAAAAATTTTACTATGAATTTGTTGTACTTATTTTCCAAAAAACATTATTTTTGTTTTGTTTTGTTTTGTTTTGCATTTGGTAAATAAGCTCCAAAGATATTGACACTTTTTTTTTAGCCTCTTAATGTGTGTAAATTTTAAGGCTTTCTCTGCCTTAAATTAGCAATAAAACCTTTAGTTATTTAAATTTTATTTAGAAAATTGGAAAATACCTACAAAGTTGTTTTCATGATGTAACTAAATGCTTTCAGAAAAAGCATCTGTTTACCCAGTAGTCATTCAGGAGCAGATTGTTCATTTACCATGTAGCTATGTGGTTTTGAGTGAGTTACTTAATCCTGAGTTCCATTTTGATTGCACTGTGGTCTGAGAGACTGTTTGTTATGTTTTCTGTTTTTTGGCATTTGCTGAGGAGTGTTTTACTTCCAATTATGTGGTCAGTTTTGGAATAAGTCCAGTGTCATGCTAAGAAGAATGTATATTCTGTGGATTTGCGGTGAAGTCTGTTGATGTCTTTTAGGTCCAGTTGGTCCAGATTTGAATATCCTTGTTAATATTCTGTCTCATTGATCTGTCTAATATGGACAGTGGGGTGTTAAAGTCTCCCACTATTATTGCGTGGAAGTCTAAATCTCTTTGTCGATCTCTAAGAACTTGTTTTATGAATCTGGGTGCTCTTGTATTGGGTGCATATATATTTAGGATAGTTAGCTCTTCTTGTTGCATTGATGCCTTTACCATTATGTAATGCCCTTCTTTGTCTCTTTGGATCTTTGTTGGTTTAAAGTCTGTTTTATCAGAGACTAGGATTGCAACCCTTGCCTTTTTTTTTCTTTCTATTTGCTTGGTAAATCTACCTCCATCCCTTTATTTTGAGCCTATATGTATTTTTGCATGTGAGATTGGTCTCCTGAATACAGCACAATATTGGTTCTTGACTCTTTATCCAATTTGCCAGTCTGTGTCTTTTAATTGGGGCATTTAACCCATTTACATTTAAGGTTAATATTGTTATGTGTGAATTTGATCCTGTCATTATGATTCTAGTTGGTTATTTTGTTTGTCAGTTGATACAGTTTCTTCACAGTGTTGATGGTCTTTACAATTTCATATGTTTTTTGCAGTGGCTGGTACCACTTGTTCCTTTCCATGTTTAGTGCTTCCTTCAGGAGTTCTTATAAGGCAGGCCTGGTGGTGACAGAATATCTCAGCATTTGCTTTTCTATAAAGGATTTTATTTCTGCTTTTCTTATGAAGCTTAGTTTGGCTGCATGGGAAATTCTGGGTTCAAAATTCTTTGCTTTAAGAATGCTGAATATTGGTCCCCACTCTCTACTGACTTGTAAGGTTTCTGCAGAGAGATCCACTGTTAGTCTGATGGGCTTCCCTTTGTGGGTAACCCGACCTTTCTCTCTGGCTGGCCTTAACATTTTTTTCTTCATTTCAACCTTGGTAAATCTGACAATTATGTGTCTTGGGGTTGGTCTTCTTGAGGAGTATCTTTGTGGTGTTCTCAATATTTCCTGAATTTGAGTGTTGGTCTGTCCTGCTAGGTTAGGGAAGTTCTCCTGGGTAATATCCTGAAGAGTGTTTTCTAACTTGGTTCCATTCTCCCCATCACTTTCAGGTACACCAATAAAATGTAGGTATGGTCTTTTCACATAGTTCTACATTTCTTGGAAGCTTTGTTCATTCCTTTTCATTCTGTTTTCTCTTCATACTTTATTTCATTAAGTTGATCTTCAATCTCATATCCTTTCTTCTGCTTGATCAATTCAGCTATTGATACTTGTGTATGCTTCATGAAGTTCTTGTGCTGTGTTTTTCAGCTCCATCAGGTTATTTATGTTCTTCTCCAAACTGGTTATTTTAGTTAACAATTCCTCTAACCTTTTTCAAGGTTTTTAACTTCCTTGCATTGGGTTAGAACATGCTGCTTTAGGTGGCAGGAGTTTGTTATTACCCACCTTCTGAAGCCTTCTTCTGTCAATTCATCAAACTCATTCTTCATCCAAAATAAGGCAGAAATAAATAAGTTCTTTGTAACCAATAAGAAAAAAGGCACAGTGTCCCAGAATCTCTGGGACACAGCTAATCTCTGGGGCACAGTGTTTCAAAGGAAATTTATAGCATCAAATTTCACAAGAGAAAGCAGGGAAGATCTAAAATTGACACCCTAGAGAAGCAAGAGCAAACTAAAAGAACTAGAGAAGCAAGAGCAAACAAATTCAAAACCTAACAGAGGACAAGGAATAACTAAGATCAGAGAAGAACTGAAGAAGATATAGAAGGAGAGATTGGTCCCCACTCTCTAAAACAAACCCTTCAAAAAGTCAATGAATCCAGGAGCTGTATTTTTTTTGAAGAGATAAACAAAATAGATTGTTAGCCAGACTCATAAAGAAGAAAAGAGAGAAGAATCAAATAGATGCAATAAAAAATGATAAAGGGGATCTCACCAGTGATCCCACAGAAATACAAACTACCATCAGAGAATACTATAAACACGTCTATGCAATTAACTAGAAAATCGGGAAGAAATGGATAAATTCCTGGACACATACACCCTACCAAGTCTAAACCAGGAAGAATTGGAATCCCTGAATGGACCAATAACAAGTTCTAAAATTGAGGCAGTAATTAATAGCCTATCAAACAAAAATGTTCAAGACCAGACAGATTCACAGCCAAATTCTACCAGAGGTGCAAAGAGGAGCTGGTACCATTTCTTCTGAAAATATTTCAAACAATAGAAAAAGAATGACACCCCTATTACTTGTGTTATGAGTCAAGAATCATCCTGATACCAAAACTGGGCAGAAACACAACAAAAAAAGGGAAATTTTAGGCCAATATTGCTAATTAACATCAATGCAAAAATCTTCAATAAAATACTGGTAAACCGAATCCAGCAACACATCAAAAAATATATCCAACATGATCACTTTGGCTTCATCCCTGGGATGCAAGGCTGGTTCAACATATGCAAATCAATAAACATAATCCATCACATAAACAGAACAAATGACAAAAACCACATGATTACTTTCATAGATGCAGAAAAGGCCTTCAATAAAATTTAACACCCCTTCGTGCTAAAAACTCTGAATAAACTGGATATTGATAGAACGTATCTCAAAATAGTAAGAGCTATATATGACAAATCCACAGCCAATATCATACTGAATGGGCAAAAGCTGGAAGGATTCCCTTTAAAAACTTCACAAGACAAATATTCCCTCTCTCACCACTCCTAACTTCAACATAGTATTGGAGGTTCTGTCCAGGGCAATCAGGCAAGAGAAAGAAATAAAAGATAGTCAAATAGGAAAAAGGAAGTCAGATTATCTCTGTTTGCAGATGACATGATTGTATATTTAGAAAACTTCATAGTCTCAGCCCAAAATCTCCTTAAGCTGATAAGCAACTTCAGCAGTCTCAGAATACAAAATAAATGTGAAAAATCACAAGCAATCGATGTTGCAGCCTGATTAATCTTTATAAAGTATTAATCTGCTATTGTCATTCTTTAGGCTAAAAGATCTTGTTGATGTATCATTTTTCTCACAAAGAGGAACACACTTTTAATGTAGCTTTCAGGAAAATTCTTGGCTTGCAACCTACCCATTTCACCTTTCAATTTACATTACTGTTCTCTTACTCTCTGTACTCATCTTCCCTGCGTATAAGCTTTTCAGATTTGCCATATTATTTCTCCATCTTCAGGACCTAAACACATATTGCATAGTTGTGCAAACAACATGTGTAATAGGTAGAACTATGTACATGCTTGCTATAGGGCATTCACTACAATTTTCATAGTTTTTTTTTTAAAGTTTATTTCATGGCTTCAAACTTAATATCTTCTAAAATTATAAATTTAATAATAAAACAGTTATTTTAATACATATTAATTACTATTCTATAACCAAGATTGGGATGCTATCGAAAGTCAAATGATAATTGGAAAAAGCTTTACTTTTAAGCAGAAATACCACCTCCTGGGAGTATTCAGTTTTACCCTATTTCTTTAGCTGACTTCTATTCACCCTTTAGCCATAATCTTCATTATCAGTGTGTCTTCAGTGAATCAAAGTTTTAGACTGTGCATAATAGAAACTCAGTAGTGCCTTATGCAATTGAGCCATTCAAAAATCTCATATAACAAGATCTGGAAGTAGGCAATATGGGGCTGATTTAGGGGATAAACAGTATACTCAAAGCTAGAATTTTTTTTACATCTTACCATCCCTGACATTTTGTATGTGTGTATATGTGTCTGTGTATGTGTGTGTGTGAGAGAGAGAATGTTTATGTGTGTATGTTTATCTCAAGGAGGAGGCAAAAATAGCTGTTGTAGCATAAGGAATCACATCTATATTATAGACGTTAGAAAAGAATAGGTTGTGTCAATTTAACTTCAGTTTACATCTAGAATTCTAACACTTCTCAGTTCATTAACTGGAACTATCAGCTGGACAATAGAGTCTAATTTCAAGAAAATCTAACTCCCAAAGAAGTCTTGACTGTAGAGGCAAAGAAAGGGGAAAGGGGGTGAAACAAAGATGTCAGTCAGATAACAGTGTATGACACCATTATACTTTTTATGAAAACCTGTTAGATATTCCCGTGTCACAATCCTATGACATTCTGTAATATAGCACCAGGTCACTGTCCTTTTTAGTATGTAATGTACTTGTGAATTTGGCTTTACCTGTATGCTGTTTTATTAAAATTTATCACTCTCATTAAGTAATCTCCAGGGAGGATGGTAATATATAATTTTTTTCTCTTACTATTTTAATCTCAGCTTCTCATACATATTAATAACATTTAATTCATTAATCAGTATGTATTGCACACTTAAAACAACCCCCTGAAGGATTATTTTAATTAATGTCTATTTATCTTCTTCATTTTCTTTTAGAATTTTTATGATATTTGTTTCAAATAATGTATTCTGTTTTATGTTGTGTATTTTGCCACAAAAATTCATCTTTTATATGCAGTATATTGCAAGAAACTTAAAGGTTAAACTGTTTCTAATATTTCCTTGGCTTTCCTATAACAAGTGCTATTATGCTTAGAATATAGTTATTATGTATGAAAAATTGATATTAAAGCATTTTTTAAACAGTAGCAATGCAAAATGCTTATTGATTTAAAAAAAAACTATTTTAAAATATTACAAAAATGATGGTCAGTGCACTGTAGCAAGCAGGTACCTGATTCTACTTCTTACAATATGTTGTCTGCATTATTTTTCTTTCTATGGAACTTCTGATAAATGATCATCTAATTCAATGAAACAAGAAAGCCTATAGTGATGGAAAATATAAATCACTAGTGAGATTGTTTATATCTAAGTACCAGCAGAAATTGATGATTAAATATAGATTTTTAGTTTTAGAATAGAAACTAAGTAACAGGGGAAAATCAAACTGAGGTAATCATCTACTATATTTGGAGGTGTATTGACTAGTTATGGGAAACTAATTTGAAGTCTATCCTCCAGTCGAAGTGGAAATGTCCACATATATCCTTGCTCCAATCTGTAGTGTGGAATTAAAGAACATACTGGGTAGCATACAGTGCAAACTTGACATTGCAGATTAGTTAGGGCAGGCGTAATAAGATCAAAGCAAGTGTAATAGAGAGGGCCTGTAAATGAAATAATTTGTTTATCTATTTATTTGACAGTGATTTATTAATTATCTGCTACTATATTTGGTGTTAGCCAGGGAAAAAAATAGAATATTTGTTATCCCAGTCTTAATAAAGCTCTCATTTTGAAAGGATAGAGTTAATAAATGTTCCCAGAGTAGTGGTAATTTAGTTGAAGATAAAATTTATTTTTACAAACACGCTATTGCTTTTCCCTCCTTCCTTCTCCTCTTATTTTGTTTGTTGTTGTTGTTTGTTCATTTTGGTCACTGCCCACCTATTGACTGTCGGTCAATATCATAGGTAGGCGGTCACTGAAGTAGCCCAGATGTTGTGAGTGTGCTATTTCATTTAATTCAGCTCTTTCTCTCTGTCTTTCTCTCTCTGTCTCACTCTCTGTCTCTCTCGCTCTCTCTCTGTCTCTCTCTCTCTCTCTATATATATATGTATATATATGTTTAAGTTCATATACAGTATTTGTAGCATAGGTAATTTTTTCCTTTATGCATTACTTACATTATTTTGTAATATGATTTTTCATCTTTTCAACACTATACAGATAGTCCCTGACTAACAATTTTTCAACTTTATGATGGTATGAAAGTGATATGCATTCATTAGAAAGCATATTTTGAGTACCTGTACAATCATTGTGTTTCAATTTCAATACAGTATTCAGTAAGTTACATGAGCTAATCAACTCTTTATTATAAAATAGGCTTTGTGGTAAATAATGTTGCCCAACTCTAAGCTAACATTAAGTGTTCTGAGCATGTTTAAGGTAGTCTGGGCTAGGCTATGATGTTTAGTAGGTGAGGTATATTAAGTGTATTTTTGACTTACAGTATTTTCCATTCATGATGTGTTTATGAGATCATAACCCCATTGTACTTTGTGGGACAACTCTATAAACTATTCTAAGAATCAAAAACTATTTTTAATTCCATATAAAATAATTATATCAACAATGTATATATTCAACAATGTTCTGGTAATTTGATTGTGCATACCCAAGTAGTCTCCTGAAAAGAATTAAATCATTTCAAAAGACTTGTATTTCTCAGTACTTTTTATGAAGAAGTAAAGAGTTTTTTTTACAATTCTTTATGTGTAAACACACCAGCATTTTTCCCCTTGAAATTCAAGACAAATGATTTGGTAATAGTATTGTTTCTTGATATTAAAAGAGATATCATTTGGAAACCTTGGTAGTTTGATATTAGTAAAAAGGTTATTGTGATACATTACAAATGATCTGGGTACACGAAGATTTTAAAGTCTGAAATGGAACTCTGATCCCTCTTTTCTATCCTACATTTTAGGTACAGCTCAGGTGCCTAAATTTTATAACAACTTTTGTTAGGAAATGAAAGAATATTCTCTTCTTATTCTTAGCACCACAGTATTGGTTTTACTGACACCTCATTAATAAAATTTTTTGTGTATGTGAGGGAAACTTCTGTTGACTAAGATGAATATGAGTGTCGTAAAATCAAACTCAGAGAACAAAATGTGTTTTTCTGCAACCCGCATAGTTAAGAAAAGGCCATTTAGACACATTGTCTGTAAACATTTTTAGTAACTCTTTTTATAAAAGTATAGATTTATATGTTTAGATGTTTCAAGATAATAATAGCCAGGAATCTTGTGTTGGCTAAAGTCTGTAAAGGTCTGTCTGCAATGGATGCAGAAAAGTCTGTCTGAATGCCAGTGCCCTGAGGACAGTTTCTTTTTGCAAGATTAGTATCCTGCTTGGACAAGGAAGGGGCTGCTAATTGCTTTAAGCCAGAAGGAATTCACCAATGTACAAGTACATCTCAGATGATCCCTTTCAATATGTGTAAATATTTAAATGTATTCAGCTGAAGATCATCTGAACTGGCATTTTATTTTAAATGAGTTTATTTTAGCAAATATTTTATTGCTGTTGGAGTGCCTACTGTGTGCAAAGCATCACGCTACATGGCAGAGCTAGTGCTTATAAAAGCAAGCAGATATGGCCTTTAATATAAACAGTGTACAAGCAAGTGAAAGATATAGACTGAAATGCACCAAATTTGGTTATATAGGGCAAATGTTCATGCTGTAATAAAAAGATATAGGCACAGTGTTGAGGGAACCAGCCAGGTTATTTTTGCTTGTTTGTTTGCCTAAAGCAGTCAGCACAACTTATGTGGAAAAGGTTACCGTTCACGTATGCTTGCAAAAATCAGCAGACTGTTTATAGACAGAGAAAGTTAAAGTTCAAAGTTTTTTGTTGGAAATAAACTGTGTGAAAAGCTGAAAAGGTGCGAAATTAAATAACATATTTGAGACATCATAGGGCAGTGCAATGTGAAAGATATAAGATATTCATTATAATATGAGGGATAAGAAGAGAAGAATGGCAGGTTGGGTATGGTCAGATTATGAAGGACTGTGAATGCCAGCCTGAATGATAAGCATTTTATTTCAAGAAGTTGTTAAGGATTTAGAACAGGACAATGCCATCGTCTAAATTGAGCTGTGTAAACTTATTTATTGTGATGAAACTGCTCAGGCAAGGTTTGCTAAGAGCAGAACTGGAAAGTAGGACATGAGGAGCAATTTTATTTGAAAATAAATATCGAAGTAATCTGTGGTCTACAATGAATGAATTGGCCCAACCATTTTTTCTGATATCAGAGTAACATGAAAGTTAAATGACTGTCCTGTGCTCACATAGTCTGTTATCTAATAAGCACATTTGTACCCTTCTCTTTAAGCGTGTATACACTGATGACAAAACGCCCCAACAATGGCAGTAGAGAGTAGAATTGGCATTATCATTTGATTTTGCTGCTTGATTTCCAGTGTACCTTTTAGCACCAAGGAACACAATGTCTGCTATCTTTAATTTGGGAAGGTCATTCTCGATGTGATTAGAGTGAGTGACTAATTTTGACTCAGGAACAATGCCTAAGCACTTTGATTATATTTTTGGTCAAATCTAACTGAATGTACCTACTTCTGTCACATTGTGAATTGCTTCAATCTGAGAAGCTTACATCAAATTCAATTTTACGGATGTCTAAAGTGCTTAAAAGTGAAACAAACATGAAGAGAATGAGAATTACTGGCCAACCACGGTGGCTCACAGCTGTAATCTCAGCACTGTGGGAGGTCAAGGCAGGAGGATAGTTTAAGCCCAGGAGTTCCAGAGGAGCCTAGAAAGCATAGTGAGAATTTGTGTCTACAAAAAATAAAAAATAAATTAGCTGGGCGTGGTGAAGCATGCCTGTAGTCCTAACTACTTGGGAAACTGAGATGGGAGAATTGATTCAGTCTGGGAGTTTTAGGCTGCAGTGAGCAAGGATAACAAAACAGCATTCTAGCCTGGGCAACAGAGCAAGACCCTGTCTCCAAAAAACAAAACAAAACAAAACTGAGAAAATAAAAATTATTGAAAGCAGTGTTCAGGAAAAATAGTTAATATTATAACTTTTAGAATAGAGGGTCAGTCCTCTATAATACCAGAGAAAAATACCATTCTTTAAAATATTTTTAGTTGTTTGATTGAGTCGTCACCTCACTTGAATATTTAAAAACAGAGGAAATAATAATTAAGATTTATTTACGACTAAGGATGATTCAGGCAGTATGTTAAATGTTGTGCCTGAATGATATTTTTTAACTCTTATAACTACTATGTGAACTGATATAATTAATAGAACAATCTTGCAGTTTCAGAAATTGAAGTATATCAAGACCTTATTGTTAAAATCACAAAGCTTATAAAAATGGAGACTCAGCTGAAACACAACCTCCTTGATGATGAACCCTGGACTCCTGGCTATTCTTTAATAATGCATCTGGATATATTATAGTATCTTTAAAAAAAATTTTTTTTTTTTAGACTGAGTCTCACTCTAACACCCAGGATGGAGTGCAGTGGTGCGATCTTGGCTCACTGCAGCCTCCGCCTCCCAGATTCAAGCGATTCTCATCCCTAAGCCTCCTGAGTAGCTGGGATTACAGGTGCCCACCATCACACCCGGCTAATTTTTGCATTTTTACTAGAGATGGGGTTTCACCATGTTGGCCAAGTTGGTCTCGATCTCCTGACCTCAGGTGATCCACCTGCCTCAGCCTCCCAAAGTGCTGGAATTACAGGCATGAGCCACTGTGCCCAGTCTATAGTATCTTCTTATGAAAAATTAAGTCACCAGATGCATTTCATTGCATTATTTTCCCAGAGTTCCTATTAATCTCCATGACTGCTAACTCTTACCTCTCAATTTTCTTAGGACATCCCACTAGCAAAGGGATTCTGGGATATTGGCGTTTTAGGGGATTTTCTGAGTCTTACTGACAATGGCCCATTTCATCATGGCTTTGCACCTGATGGTGCTATTTTCTGCTTCAGGACCTTTTGTGAAAAAAACCATAGAGAAACTCAAAAGATACCAGTGATGTTGATGAAGAAGATGATGATGATATGGTGATAAGAAAATTAATATATATTAAGCATTTAGTGCATATTAAGCTTTGGAGTAAATTGGTCTAAGTTCATTTCAAAACTGGATACAAAATATAAAACACTTCTATATAAATGGTCATGTAGGAATTAGAAAGCTTTTTTTAATCCTAACTGAAAAGTATTCCACTCTGTGATTGTTTATGTAATTCCAACTAAATTTTCATGCTTAGTTTAGATATCATTCCTCCAAGCAACCATGTGTCACCCATTTCAGTGCCTGCCAATTCCTCTTGTGTTTCATTTATACTCTATATAACCCTTACTATGACATTTATTCCACTGTGACTTAATTGCTGTCATCCATCTCTACTGTGCCCATTGCATTATGAACTCCAAGAAAGTAGGAGCTTGCCCATCTTGTGTTATTTCCAAACAACAGTGTCTGACAAATAACAGGTCTTGATAAATATAGGTTAAATAAACAAATAAAGTCGGGCTGTGTTTCTATTACCTCGCAGTCTTTTGGCATTCTCATTACATACAATTCCATATTTGGGGAAGCTCAGCCCAGCTGGACTCACATCCTCCTAGCTCATCTCAGTTCAGCTACAGTTGTGATAGACTCTTCTAGGTGTCATTAACAGTGGCCCACTCCATCGTGAGTCTGCACCTGATGTCCCATTTTTCTGCCTCAGGGCCTTTTCTGGAGGAAGCCATGTAGAGGCTGAGCATATGCAAAAGCACAGATTGTAAATGGGATGCAGTTAACTAGGGGAAATTCTTAACTTCCCATCAGTCTGATGGATCATACTTGGAGATATCCTGCAAATTTCTTAGAGGCCCTGCCATAAAGCACAGTGCTTGCCTACCATGGCGTACTCAGTAATTTATCTTTCTTTGCTCCCTGTCTCAGCTCTTGCTTTATTGCTTCCTTGGATGAAGTCTCATATAAACTACCTAAACGCAAATCTTTGACTAAGGCTCTGCTTAAGAGAGAACAGGGCATGGTGGCTCACACCTGTAATCCCAACACTTTGGGAGGCCAAGATGGAAAGATAACTTCAGCCCAGGAGTTCGAGACAAGACTGGGCCAAGTGACAAAATCCCATCTACAAAAAATACAAAAAATAGCCAAGTATGGTGGTGTGTGCTTGTAATCCTAGCTACTTGAGAGGCTGAGGTGGGAGGATCACTTAAACCTGGGAATTCCAGGAGTGAGCCGTGATTGCACCACTGCCCTTCATCCTGGGCATTGAAGTGAGACCCTGTCTCAAAAAGACCAAAAAACAACAACAAAAAAAGAAGACTAAGACACTCAGAAAATATAAAATTCCTTTTTATTTAAAATGACTTTAGATTATATCTTCTTTGGTCTCTTTTGCTCACTGCCCTCTTACCCTGAACTCTTACCTGCTTCCTACTTTGAGATTAGATTATCATACTGTGACAGCTACAGTGGCAGGATGGGGACATTAATGTAGCAAAGGTAAAGTGTATTTTGGATCATTCCTCCCATGCATTTCCATGATGTCTACATCCCTAACCAGTTCCAGTTCTTGCCCACAGCTTTAGGACAACTCAGTTTCACAATTTTTTCTCTAGACATTGGGATGAAATTCTAGGAAAGCAAAAGTAGAGAAACTGAAAGCAGTTTCAGTTGCCACTGAATCTTCATTCAGACATCTGTAATTATTGTTACTTAAATACACCTATTGCTTATTGGCAGATGTGTGTGACCTCTGAGTTCTTAGTTGTCATGTAAAAACATTATATATCTTAGGTTAATTGTGCAATTATCATTATAATTTTACATTATTACCATTATTTATTTTTACAAAATCCATAGTCTTAGAAGAGTTCGAAAGGATTGCATGTTTTCTTTAGGAAAGAGTTAGGAAATCTTTATGAACCAATGACAAAAGAAATTCAATGAGAATTACTAGGTAATGGCCAAAGGAACAATGGCTGTGAAACCAGTCCCTGTGGTAGAAAGAGAAATATAGCACGTAAATCCAGACAGTCAGCTAAGATGAAAAAAATCTTAGCTCTTATGTTTAAAGGCTTACTATTGTAGATCGTGCTAATTTTAGTGGTTTCTTGTCCCCAGCTCCCACTTGTTCTCACTGCCCCTCAGACACAATCTTGTTTCTCATTACTGAAGTGCCACACAGTCCCTTTAGATTCATTCATTGTTCTTGTCACAGTCTCCACTTTGCTGGAAGCCCTACTCTGGTCTTCGTTGGTACCTTCAATGACTTAGTTCTGGGGAAAATTATTTTCACTGCATATATAGCTGCTTGAATTGATTGGAAAAAGGAATTATTTCTTCATACAAAGCTAGGAAAGCTGTAATCTCAAAATTAAAAGTTGTATGTATTGAATCTCGACCATTTGAAAAACTGTGTGTTACATACATTTTTTAAAAATTATACTTTAAGTTCGGGGGTACAAGTGCAAAACATGCAGGTTTGTTACATAGATACACATGCCATGGTGGTTTGCTGCATCCATCAACCTGTCATCTACATTAGGTATTTCTCCCCTAACCCTCCAGCCCCTGACAGGCCCTGGTATGTGATGTTTCCCTCCCTGTGTCCATGTATTCTCATTTTTCAACTCCTGATTATGAGTGAGAACATGCCGTGTTTGGTTTGCTGTTCTTGTGTTAGTTTTCTGAGAATGATGGTTTCCAACTTCATCCATGTCCCTATAAAGGACATAAACTTATACTTCTTTATGGCTGCATAGTATTCCATGGCATATGTATGCCACATTTTCTTAATCCAGTCTATCATTCATGGACATTTGAGTTGGTTCCAAGTCTTTGCTATTGTGAACAATGCTTCAGTAAACACGTATGTGCATGTGTCTTTATAAAAGTGGAATGATTTATAATCCTTTCAGTATATACTCAGTAATGGGATTGTTGGTTCAAATGGTACTTCTAGTTCTAGATCATTGAGGAATTGCCACATTGTTTTCCACAGTGGTTGAAATAA
>CAUYQU010097660.1:0-19794 GCA_963574635.1 Cheracebus regulus | reverse complement strand
AAAAAACTTTCAACCCAGAATTATATATCCAGCCAAACTAAGTTTTACAAGCGAAGGAAAAATAAAATTTTTTGCGAACAAGCAAGAACTCAGAGATTTCATCACCACCAGGCCTGTTTTACAACAACTTCTGAAAGAAGTGCTATACACAGAAAGGAACGACCAGCATCAGTTATCCTAAAAACTTACCAAAAAGTAAAGAATATTACAACAATGAAGAATTTACATCAACTAACAGGCAAACAGCTAGTTAGCCTTAAATGACAGTATTAAACTCACATATATCAATATTAAGCCTAAACTTAAAGGGATTAAATGCCCCTATCAAAACATACAGTTAGACAAACTGAATAAAAAGTTAAAACCCATCGGTATGCTGTATTCAGACCTTTCTTATAGGCAAGGACACACAAAGACTTAACATAAAGGGATGGAGGAAGATCTACCAACCTAATGGAGAGCAAAAAAAAAAATACAAAAAAAAACCAACAGGATTTGAACTCAGACCTGGAACAAGCAAATTTAATAAATATTTACAGAACTTACCACCCCATATCCACAAAACATATATTTTTTTCAATATTATATCATACCTATTTTAAAAGTGATCACATAATAAGAAATAAATCACTTTTTAGTAATTGCATAAGCATTTCACATATTTAAATGAAGTCCTGAGCAACAGAGCAAGATTCTCATTCTCTCTCCCCTTCTCTTTCTTTTTTCTCTTTTATTCTACTTCTTTCTTTCTCTTAAAAAAAACTCTCCCTCGCTCTTTTTCTTTCTTTCTCTCTTAAAAAAAAAAAGGATGTTGAATATTGGCCCCCACTCTCTTCTGGTTTGTAGGGTTTTTGCCTAGAGATCTTCTTTGTGGGTAACCCAACCTTTCTATCTGGCTGCTCTTAGCATTTTTTCCTTCATTTCAACCCTGGTGAATCTAACAGTTATGTGCCTTGGCATTTCTCTTCTTGAGGAATATCTCTGTGGTCTCTGTATTTCCTGGATTTGAATGTGGCCTGCCTTGCTAGATTGGAAAAGTTCTCCTGGATAATATTGTGAAGAGTGTTTTCCAGCTTGGTTTCATTCTCCCTGTCGCATTTAGATACACCAATCAAATGTAGATTAGGTCTTTTCACAAAATACCATATTTCTTGGAGGCTTTGTTCATTTCTTTTTGCTCTTTTTTCTCTAATCTTGCCTCTTATTTTATTTCACTGAGTTGATCTTCAATCTCTGATATCGTTTCTTCTGCTTGGTCGATTCAGTATTGAAACTTACGTATGCTTCACCAAGTTCTCGTGCTGTGTTTTTCAGCTCCATCAAGTGGTTTATATTCTTCTCTAAGCTGTTTATTCTAGTTAGCCCTCTGTCTAACCTTATTTTAAGGTTCTTAGTTTCTTTGCATTGGGTTAGAACATGCTCCTTTAGCTCAGAGAAGTTTGTTATTATCCTCCTTCTGAAGTCAACTTCTGTCAGTTCATCAAACTCATTCTCTATCCAGTTTTGTTCCCTTGCTGGTGAGGAGTTGTGATCCCTTGGAAGAAAATAGGCATTCTGATTTTTGGTGATTTCAGCCTTTTTGCACTGGTTTCTTCCCATCTTCGTGGATTTATCTTCCTGTGGTCTTTGTAGTTGATGACTTTCAGATGCGGTCTCTGAGTGGACGTTCTTTTTTTTTGCTGTTGAAACTATTTCTGTTTTTTTGTTTTCCTTCTAACAGTCAGGCCCCTCTGTTGTAGGACTGTTAGAGATCCACTCCAGAACCTGCTTGTCTGGGAGTCACCTATGGGGGCTGCAGAACAGCAAGTATTACTGCCTGTTTCTTCCTCTGGTAGCTTCATCTCAGAAGGGTATCTGACAGATGTCAGCCAAAGCTCTCCTGTATGAGGTGTCTCTTTGGATATATTGGGGTCAGGGAGCCACCTGAGGAGGCAGTCTGTCCCTTATCAGAGCTAAAGTGGTGTGCTGGGAGCACCATTGCTCCCTTCAGAGCTGCTGAGCAGGGACATTTAAATCTGCTGAAGTGGAACTCACAACCAGCCCTTTTCCCAGGTGCTTTTTCCCAGGAAGGTGGAGCTTTATTTATAGGTCCCTAACTGGCTGCTGCCTTTTTTCCAGAAATGCCCTGCCCAGCAAAGAGGGAGTCTTGTCACAGTCTACCTGCAGAGATGTTGCTGAGCTGCTGCAAGCTCCACCCAGCTGCTGTGTAAACTTCCT
This sequence comes from Cheracebus regulus, assembly GCA_963574635.1. Lineage (NCBI taxonomy): Eukaryota > Metazoa > Chordata > Mammalia > Primates > Pitheciidae > Cheracebus > Cheracebus regulus. The sequence goes on along the minus strand of CAUYQU010097660.1, from coordinate 17,577 downwards.
TGCAATTTTGTCTACACAGGCAGGGTTAGAGCTGCCTCAGTAATGGCGGATGCCCCTCCCCTCACTGAGCTCCACCATCCCACGTTGAAGTCAAACTGCTGTGCTGGCTGTGAAAATCTGTAGCCAGTGGGTTTCAATTTGCTGAGCTTTGTGGGGGTGGGACCTGCCAAGTCAGATCACTTGGCTCTCTGCCTCCAGCCCCCTTTTTTTTTTTTCAGGAGAATGGGTGGTTCTGTCTCGCAGGTGTTCTAGGTGCTGGCTAAAATGGCTGCCCAGTTTTGTGCTGGAAACCTGCAGTGCTGGTGTTGTGGGAACCGGTGGGAACATCCTGGTCTGTGGGCTTCTAAGACCATGGGAAAAGTGCAATATCTGAGCCGGAGTGCTGGAGTGTCCAGAAAAGTCTGTGATGGCCAACCTTGGGTCAAAGAGGGGGTTCTTCAGCCCCTTGCACTTCCCAGGTGAGGCAACACCCCACCCTGCCTTGGCTTGCCCTCCTTGGGCTACACCCACTGTCCAACCAGGCCCATTGAGATGAACCTGGTACCTCAGTTGGAAATGCAGAGATCACTTGCCTTCTGTGTTGCTCCGTCTGGAAACTGAGCTTGAGAGCTGCTCCTATTTGGCCATCTTGATGGAAGTCCCAGTTTCATTCTTCTGCATGTGACTTGGCAGCTCTCCCAGTACCATTTACTGGATAGGAAGTTCTTTCTCCCTTGCTCATTTTTGTCAGCTTTGTCAAATATTAGATGGCTGTATGTGTGCCACTTTATTTCTGGGTTTTCTATTCCACTTGCCTATGTGTCTGTTTTTGTAGCAATACCATGCTTTTATGGTTACTGTAGCCTTATAGTATAGTTTGAAGTCTGGTAATGTGAGACCTCTGCCTTCATTCTTTTTGCTTAGGATTGCTTTGGCTATATGACTCTTATTTTCTATATTGATTTTAGCATTTTCTGTGAAAAATAACATTGGTAGTTTCATAGAAAGAGCATTGAATTTATAGATTGTTTTGGGCAGTGAGGTTATTTTAATGATACTAATTCTTTCTGTCTATGAGCAGGATGCCTGGTTAAATGCTTGGGTATATAGCACAGAGGGTCTCCCTGTACCAGGATCTTTGCACAAGAAGGATGAGGTGGCTTAGGCTGCTGATCCACATGAACTGGTGTTCTGAATGCTTGGAGACCTTCTGAAAAGGAGTGAAGAGGGTCCTGGTGCATCACAATTTATATCCAGGAGGGATGATGCAACTCAGGCTGCTGAATCAGATGAGCAGGTGCTACAAATGCCTGGAGATCCACCTGGCATGAAGCAGAGAGACCCCCACTACACCATAATCTCAGGAGAGCAGGGTGGGGCATCCAGCAACGGCACATGCAGATCAGTTTCGGTCATCAAGCTGACCCTTGCTGCAAGTGTTATTACCCAGGAGGAACCACGGCTGAAAGCAGCTCTTGTCTTGCTGTTGTGGAGGAAGCACTTTCCATTGTTCTGGTTGTGGAGGTCCCTAGCCCACTCCAGAGCAGGTGCTGAAATCCCTGACCCAAGACTAAAATGCCTGTGCAATGAAGCAGCTGGATTGCCAAGGTTGTATGCACCCAAATTAAAACTCATATCCTGCTTGCAGACCCAGGTCTGGAAAAATGTCTGCAGATAATACAAAAAATTAGCTAGGCATATTCGCTGGTGCCTGTAATCACACCTACTCGGGAGGCTGAGGCAGGAGAATTGCTTGAACCTGGGAGGCGGAGGTTGTAGTGAACCAAGATAGCACCACTGCATTCCAGCCCAGGTGACAGAGTGAGACTCTGCTCCAAAAAAAAAAAAAAAAAGAAAAAAGAAAAAGAAAATTGATGGACCCTTACATAATGTAAATTACTAAGGAGACTAGAGAAGAAAAATATAATGTATTTATAAAAATTAGAAATTGACTTAGAAATTTTCTTTCAATGAAAAGAAAAAAAAAGTTTTGGGTTTCCTTGCTTTTATTATTTTTAATATACACATAATAATTATACATATTTATTGGGTAAAGTGTGGTATTTCAATATATGTATACAATGTATAGTTCAAATCAGAGTAATTAGCACACCTATCACTTCAAAATTTATTATTTTTAAAAGAGAACAGTTTAATAGGCAAATTTACCAATAGTTATGTAACAGATAGTTGTGATTTTATATGGTCTTTCAGATACTCAATAAAAAGAAAGAACTTTTCCCTTTTTGTTTCAAAAATAATACATCTTAATAAAAGCAGACAGGGCATTTTCAGAATATGCATACTCATGCACCGATATAAAAATATTAAATCATTCATAATCTAAACCCAGCATGAATCTATTATCACTAATTCAGATGAAAAAGTTGATTCAACATTATAAAATTTATTAAGATATCTTTATCACATTGACCTATTGAAGAGAAAAGTAAATATCAATAGATGCAGAAAAAATATTTATACAACTCAACCTCTGTTTATGAATAACAACATCAACTCTCCAGAGGGCAGTATTTTCCTAAGAAGTAAATTCACTTAGTCTGAAAGGATTTTGTATCAGTCAGTATAGGTTAAGTTACATAGGCCATGGTGACAAATAGGACCCAAATCTCTGTAACTTAAAACTTGATGATTTATTTATCCTTTAGACTACATATCCAGTAGAAATCAGCAGGACCTCTGCTCACTGTATGTCCTTGGGGACTCAGGCTGAGAAGCAACAACTTTTGGATATTACTAGTCACCATATGAAGGGAAAGAGGACTCTGGAGACTCTCAAATGGGCAAGTAATGCTCTGACCTAGAAGTAACCCACATTTTTCTGCTTACTACTTATTGGCTGGAACTAGTAATATGGCCCTGTGTAATTAAGGGAGGCTAGGAAGTTTACCCCATCATGAACCAACAGAATGGATAATTCTTTTTTTTTTTTTTTGATAATTCTTTACATTTAGACTCACTAACTATAAACAACTCACACAGGACTCACGAAGAACTCATTAAGGACTCACATAGCCAGCCACTAAAATTGTATAGCTATCTTCATGCTTAATGGCAAAGAATTAAAAACGTTTCCCATAAATCCAAGAACCAGACAGGGTTTAATATTATACTAGAGATCCTCCTCACCAGCTCATCATGGTAAAATTAATCAATTAATTAATTACACTAATAAATAAGAAAAAATTTTCATTATATTCTTTATGTATGAAATCCCAAACAAATCAACAGATAAATATTAAAATTAGTAATAAAGTAGAACAAGCTCACTTAATGTAAGATTTATATACAATACCAAATACATTTCTTGTAACAGGAGACATTAGACAATTCAGCTAAAAATACTATTTCCTAATAATAAACAGATGAAGTACCTAGGAATGAATCTAACATGTGCAAGACCTTTTGTGCAGAAAGTTAAAAAAATAACCTGTATTACAAAAGATTTTCCTACGTTCTAAATAAGGGGAGAGACATGACATATTCATTGATAGAAACAATCTACTAAAGATATTAATTCTTCTCAGATTGATAGATAGATTTAATGCAGTGTCAATAAACCTCTCTGCAGGATTTTCTTTTTTGTGGAATTGATTGGCTAATCCTGAAATTTATATCGAAGGGTCAGGAGCCTCTCTTAGCCTTAAAAATAAGACAGGGGAACTTGCCCAGGCATATAAATGAGTTGTTTAAAGCCATAATAATGAAGGCACTTTAGATTTCTGCAGGTATAGACAAACAAATGAAATCAAATAGAAAGCTAAGCAATGAAACAAACATTTATGTAAACAGTATATGCCAGTAATGGCACTGCAGACCGGTTAAAGAAAGGCTGACTAGTTCAATCAATGAGGCTTAATACTGGCTCTTCATATAGAAAATTTAAAAAAACAAAATGTTTCCTTACATGATATGCAAACACGAATTTAAAACTAAAAGCTTAGAAAAGAGAAATATATATGTGCCTGTGGGGTATGCAAGCAAGAAAAGCTGTTATGCATAAATGCAAATCATAAATGAAAAGATTAATAAGTCTAACTACATTTTAAAAATTAAGAGCTTCTGTTAATCAACAGACATCATAAAGAGAGTGGGAATGCAGCTCACACATTTGGAGAATGTATTTGGAACATTTAACTATAACAAAGTGTTAGTATATAGAATATATAAAGTGTAAGGCATGTAACCACATATAAAAATTAACAAAGACATTGACATTTTATGAAAACAGAAACATGAATAACCAATATGCTTGTTCTCCTTAGTTATAAGGGAAATACCGAATTAAATGGCATGCGATAACCATTTCACACCCTTGTGACTGGTGAAAAAGAAAGCACAACGATACTGATGGTTGTAAAAGATATAGAACAATAGCAACTCTCATTTGCTGCGTATGGAATGTAAATTGGTCCAAATATATTGAAAAATAATTTGGTATTAGCTACTAAATTTCAAAAATCCCTACAACCCAGCAGTTAGATTCCTAAATATCACCTAAAGACACTTGCACATGTATACTAGAAAATGTTCTGCAAGGCTGTTCCCAACAATACTGATTTTACTAGCAAAAAACTGGAAGCATCTTAAATCCCCATCATAAATAGAATGACACACTGTAAAATAGTAATTGCATTACATACTATACAGCAGAAAGAACTCAGAGCTACAGTACAAAAATATATATAGGTTAATTTTGAGACATAAGATTGACTGAAAGTAGTATTTCATGAGGGAATACTTGCAGTGTGATCCCCTTTATGTTTATACCACAATAAACAGAGGGATATTTGTGGGAAAAAATCTATCCAGAAAAACGAGATAATTAACGTAAAATCAAAAATAGAGGTCACCTTTGAAGGCTGGGAGTATGATAATGGAATGCACACAGCAGGGGCACATAGGCAGCTTCAAAGCTTCTTTAATGTTCTGTTTCTTAAGCTGGGTGGAGTATATATGGCTCCTGGTTTTCTTGGTATTTCTTTCTATATCCATCCATCCATCCATCCATCCATCCATCCATCCATCCATCCATGTATCCATGTATCTGTGTATCAATCTATCCAGCTATCCATCTATCCATTTATCCACCCGTCTTAGTCCATGTGGGCTTATATAACAGAATACCAAAGATGGAATTGCTTATAGATAACAGATATTTACTTCTTACAGTTAGGATCAAGGCACTGGCAGATTTAGAGTCTGGTGAGGGCCTGCTTTCTGGTTCATGCACAACTGTAATCTGTGTCTTCACATGGTGGAAGGAAAGAGAGAGTTCTCTGGTGTCCTTTTTATAAGAGCACTAATCCCATTCATGAGGGCTCCTGATTACCTCTCAAAGTTTCTACCTTCAAATATAATTGCATTGAGTATTAGCTTTCAACATATGAACGGGGGAGCAACCATTCATTTTATAGTGCTATCTATTCATCTATCTATCTATCATCTATCTATCTAGCTAGCTAGCTAGCTTACATGTATTTTTCTATATAAGATATAGCGTATTTCATAAGAAAAAATAAAAACTGGCTAGGAGCTTGGCAGCAAATAGAAAAAGGATAAAAGTAAAACCTGAAGAAGTTCACAGGCAGAAGCACTGATGTGTAAAAGGCATTTATTTATGTAAGCATGTACTTTTGAAGAATGACATCTAATTCCTGTATGTATTCTTGAAGTCAGAAAAAGTTTCAGAGTCAACTGAAAAGCAGGCAAAATCACTGCCGTTTAGATATGTGGCGCCTTTATGGTGGCAAACCGAAGACAAGTTACCTTGTATTTCCCCTTTCCTGGATATTTAGCCATTTCACTCTCAGGGAAAACGAGGATCTTAAGAGAGGTACAAGTGGACTGCAGTCCCAGGAGCTGTAGCTTGTTTGGGGGAGAGGCACAGAGCTGCATAAACAGGGCCTTGCTCAGGTTGGCATCACTAATATGTAACCCATTGCACGAACATGTCATGTGGCATCAGTAATGTGCTTACTGCACTGCCTGGCACACAGCTGTGCTCTTGAAATATCTGGGGAATGAATGAATGAATAGAGCCTTTGACAATGAGGAGTCATGGGAACACATCTCCTTTGTTAATGCTGTCTCCTTCTCCTTGTTCTTTTTTTGGCTATTTTCACTGTGGCTAGAGAAACTTTATAACATGTTTCCCCTTTCCTTTTCAGTAGCTGGTAGGGGTGGGAAGACTCGAGGAGGTCCAAGACTAACTGTGAATGGGCCTGCTTTCCAATGGTCCTTGCAGAGTGTTGACAGATGTCTGACATGAGAGCGAGATTGAAGAAGCTGCCAGCTGGAGCCAGTAGCCAACCTCCTTTTCTGCGGAAATCTCCATAGATGGTGGCAGATCAGATGCCGCTGCATGCAGGCTCTGAGCTCTTTCCTCTCCTCTCTTTACCCCTCATTTCTCCAGCTCACATCTCCTTCTACTCTCTGATTATTCTCCTTTGCTTATGCTTTTTCAGTGAACCCTTTTTGTACCTTTGCTTTGCTCAATTTCTTCTTGTGCTCTTTGGACCATTATTTTTCTTTTTGGCCTAGAGGTTCTTTAAGAAACTAGGAGTATGGTTGAGGCAACATGACTTGATTATAAATCTCATGCTTTTGAGAGTTCAATCTTTCCACCTGTAGTGTAATTTCCTTCTAGATTTAGTTTCCTCTCATTTTTGAATTTTATTACAGTTTCTCTTTAACAGAACATAATTCAGGTTTATTATAAAAGAAATTCAGAGAGGAATAAGGGAGAAAAACTATAAAAATCATTTAGACATAGCAGCTGTTTCATGTATTTGGGGGGATACTATTATTCTTCTAGTCTTTCTCTGCTTTTTTTTTACTATTGTTTTTCCTGTTGGAAATTAAGGGTACCACTCACTTAATATTCTTCCTTTTCAGGCTGTGACTAGCATAAGGAAGAAGCAGGAGTGAAAAGTGGAGCTAATAATAATAGAGGCTTGATAGTTTCCAACTTGTGAGGCTTCTTTATAAGGCAGAATTGGAGAATGTGGCTGGGAACTGAAGTCAAAGCATCCTCTTATAACCTGACCAGCAAATCTATGCCTCCAGACATACTGTGAGGAGTATTAGATCTCATTATATTGCCTTCACCTCACTACCTGCATGGAAAATAGTACTTCCCTCAGAAACACAGAATGAAGAGCAGAGGACAGAGGGTGAATAGCAGGAGTTCAGGCTCACGTTTAGGCAGCTGAGCCTTCCCATCTCCAGGTGTTCTTAGTATTTGAAATCAGGAAAACCAGAGAGGAATCCAAGCCCTTCTTTCAAATCTGTGAGGCAAAGAAACATGGCTGTCTGTTTCCAAACTTTAGTACAAAGTAGCCTTACCAACTCACACAAGTTTGCGTCTGAATTAGGAAGGAACCAATCAGGAAAACAGAAACCAACTAATCATTTTAATTATTTGAGAAAATTTAATATGTAGAATTTAACAGAGAAAATTTAATATAGGAAATCTCATGTGAAGAAGTAAAAGAAAGAAAATAGCAAAGGGAAAAAATGAGGTAACAAAAGAGAAACTGTAGAAAGCTGGGTCCCAGGGTTGGAGGAGGAAAGAAAAAAGGCTGAGTTTCTGCAAGCATAGGGGTATAGAGCAGTGGTCCTACAGGTCCGGCCACAGGGTGTTGGGACTTTAGAAACTTGGAGAAGGGGCTGCAGGGAGTGATGACTTAGATTTAAGCCCCAAATGCTTATTGGGCACTCATCAGGTCTTAGTAACAGGATTTTAAAAAACAATAACATCAATTAAAGAAAACAAAAGCTGCTTCTGCTCTCCAGAAAGAGACGGCCCCATATCAACAAGACTGTATTGTCTCACATCCAGAGGTGGACAGAGACAACCAGGGGAGGTATAAGTCATGCTTTACTTCGTAAAACAATTTAAGTAGTAAATCATGAATATATGCTTATTTAAAATATTTAAAGTTTACTAAAATCCACAGATGACAAAGTATACATGTTACATTCTTCTTACTACTCTAGGCCTTTTGGTGAAAAAAGTGTACATACACACATACACATACACATACACATACACATGTAACATACAGTATGTAAATGTATATTCATATAGAGATCCTTTAGATATTAAATGGGATTGCATAAGAGATAGGAAGATAAATGCATAGATTATAAATAGTTGTGGCTTTTTAATAGTTTTCAACTAATTATTTTTTATCAGAAAAGTTCTATTCTTTGTAAAGGCTGCATTGTTCTAACAGGAAGAATCCTTTGAAATTAACTTGATCTTTTTTCCACTATTGGACATTGTTTTCCATTTCTCAGAGTTGTAAAAATGTTACAGGGAATATTCTTATACATGTATTTTTATACAAATGTGAAAATAAATCTGAGGATAGTGTCTAAACTAAGTGTTTGATAAAAGGTTAAAAGTAATGCAAGTTTTTAATAAATTCTTCCAAAAAAGTATTGATAAAAATTCTTAGCAAGTGTTCCTTTTTAAAAATTATCTTACTATGATTGATTATTTTTCATATTTCTAAATATTGTCATTTTAATGGGGAAAATATCTCATTGTACTTTCATTTTTAATTGTTTAAACACATATACTTTTTAATGTTAAAGATTACATTTATGTTATCTGTTTGTAAGAAAATGATGTTTAAGCTATGCAGTAACAAAATGTTATTCCTTTGACTTTCATGTTAAATCAGACAGAAGCTCTTTTACTACTTACTTTTTGTAGAGATGGGGAGGAGGTCTCACTATATTGCCCAGGCTTGTCTCTAAATTCTGGGCTCAATCCTCCCAGCCTGGCCTCCCAATGTGCTGGAATTACAGGCATGGGCCACCACACCTGGCCTATAAACCACTTACTTTTAATAAGATTTTATTCCTAGAAAGAAAAAGTTAATGGTTTGTATAACTTTTCAGAGGATCATTTATACAACTTGAAGGCATTTTTAAAAACAACTAATTAAATATAATACATATTTCTTGCATACAGTTTTTATTTTCCAAGAAGACAGGTTTACAGAGAAATTTAATGTATCAGTAAGAGATATTTCATAGGTACCTGAGATGGATTAGGATGAATCTGATTGGGTTTTTATATTGCTTTCGTGCCTCTACCTTTTTCTATTATTCCTTATTGATCTTCAAGGCAACTTGATATAAATCAACTGCTTTAAAAATCTTCTTCCTGAGGCATTGTGATATTTTTCCCCAAATGAAGTTTGCACTTTCTATTACAACCTCCACAGGATGTTGACGGAACACCTGGATAATAATCTGTTTCAATTCCTGCTATCTCAATTTGTTTCAATTCCTGCTATCTCTGCTAGAACTTAAACCTAGAGAAAACCCAGGGCCATTGTCTGACATCCTTGGCTCTATCTACATCCCCAGCACTTAGCACCAAGCTATGGGACATATCATAAGTTTTGTAATATGTGATGAGTGATCTGATTTTGTGAAATGAAATACAACACTCCCTTCTACAAAAGTGTCAAGGACCATTGAGATGTTTTACATATTTCAAAGTATAAATTTGCTAAGAGGGCAGATCTTATGTTAAGGGTTTTCATCACAAAAGAAAACAACAGCAGCCCCAGCAACAACAACAACAAAAACCAAAATACAACCAAAGAGATGGAGATGAAAGCTTTGGAGGCGGTGAGTAAATGAATGGCATTGACTGTGATTGATGGTCTCGTAAGTGTATGCTTATTTGCAAAAACATCACTTTGCATAAAGTAAATACCTAGAGCTTTTTGTATGTATCATAACTCAGTAAAGTAGTGAAAACCCAAAACAAAACAAAATGTAAAGCCAAACTCTATTTATAATATGGGAAAAACATGATTTCAAGATAACTCACTTTTATCTGTAGGTAACTCCGTTGTCCTTTGGATCGATCCCCTGATCACACTCCCTTCTCCTCCTCCGCGGATTCTGTGACCTGCGCATTTCCAGCGGAAGTCAAAACCTGATACCCAGCAACTCCTTTCTCAGGCCCTCTCCTCTGCCTCCTGAACTCCTTCTTTCTCAGGTCTTCATTAATCTTATAACTTGCATAATGTTAACTTGAATAAGAAACTCAGTCATGTCCTTCAGCTCCACAAATCTCTGTTTAGTGAGAACGAGCTCCGTCGGGAGACCCCCACCCAGGCAGTGCTGAAGGTACTGAGGGGCAGACACCCAGATAGAACAGCAGAGTGGACCTATTCGGGGGACGAGCAGCCTCAGAGCTGAGAGGCTGGCAGCGTTTCCAGGCTGAAGGCCCGAAGCAGATTCTCATCTATGTATTTATTTGCTCTTTGACAGGTGATTCCTATTAATACACAGGTGTTCTACATATACACATAACACAAGAATATACCAAGTAGGCAGCTGTTACCCGCCTGCCACTAATTACAAACGAAAAGGTATCCTCCACAAAGGCGCCTTGGTGGCAAGGTAATGTTTCTCAACAGTTACTCACACAAGGGTTTTTTTTTTTAAATGGTGTAGCTCCATTTAAAAAAAAATTCCCACATCACTGAGGACTTCTACTCATCTTCCCCAGTGTCTTTCACTCTCTAATCATCCCTTTCTTTAAAGAGCCACAGATCCACTCCTGCCCTCCACATCCCCCATTCTTACTCAGAGCTGCTTTGCCTGTTTTCTCTGAAGCACTGGAATTCTCCAACCTCTAGGTTATTGGGATCTCAATTTCTATCATAGCCATGTGTCAAGAAAAATTTTTCCATAAGAGGTAACTTACTCCCAAAGAGGAATGTGGTGCTGGTTGGTAAAGAAATAATATAGTACTAAATTTACATTTACACATACTACATCTAAAATCTGGGAATATTTTACATATGTGCAGTGCAGCTTGGCTTCTATAAACAAGTGAGCACTACAGTAATTATTGCACTTTCCTTCCATAAATTGTTGGGCATGTCTATGTTATCATTCAGAGAAAGCAGAGCCGGCTTCTCTTGACCCATTCAGAACGTGGATTATGAATCAGGCCCAGAAAAACATGCCTTTAACCCCATAGCAATTTATGAGGAGAGTGGATTCAAAATTTTGCTGAGAATTGCAAAAAAAGAAAGAAAACAAAAAAAGCAGCATAGGAGAATGCAAGTGCAATAGCCATTACTTTTCAAACAGTAAGGACGAATTTTGAATTAAAAAAAGAGAAGATAAGAGATAAGATATATACATCAAATGTATATATTCTTTCAGAACCCACTAGAACAACATAAAGATCTTTACTAAACAATTAATTTAGGTGATTTAGGAGAAAGTTTGTCTAAGAATTCTTTTAGCATCCCAATAAAATATAACAGACCTGTAGAAAATGGCACAAATCACAAGCACATGGCTAAAAAATTTCACAATTATATTATTGTTATTATTACTTTGAGAGAGAGTCTTGCTCTGTCACCCATGCTGGAGTGCAGTGATGCTATCTCAGTTCATTGCAACCTCCACTTTCCAGGCTCAAGTGTTCCTCCCACCTCAGCCTCCTGAGTACCTGGGATTACAGGCATGTGCCACTGCACTCAGCTAATTTTTGTATTTTTAGTAGAGATGGTGTTTTGTCACATTGGCCAGGCTGGTCTCAAATTCCTGGCCTCAAGCAAGTTCTGGGATTACAGGTGTGAGCCACTGTGACTGGCCAAAATTTTCACAATTTTAGGACACCCAGAACCAGCAGGCAGATGAGAAACTGAACGTGGTCAACTCCCCGGAAACCCTCCTCTTACCCGCTCCACTTTCTTCCACTAAGGTAACTCCTCTTCTGCTGATACCACAGCTTCTAAGAGATTACATTTGCCTGTTGTCAAACCTTAAATTGTTGGAATTACAGAGCGTGTACTCCACTTACTCTTTGGAATCTGGCTGTTTAAATTCAACATTGTATTTTTGAGATTCCTCCCAACTATTTTATGATGGTTATCATTATTATTTAATACTATTAATTTTCTACTATAAATTCATTGAATTAAAATACTGAATTCCTTTTGTTGGAATAGATTTACGATCTCTTATTGTTTGTATTTTTCTTTTTATTAAAAAAATTAAAACCACAGAAAGTATAAATCATCTATAATACACACACACACACACACACAACTTATGGGTTCCAGAGAGTAGAAACTGAGTTTACTTGTGTCAGATTCTTATTCTAGGTTCTAAGTTTCAAATGATCTCCTTCTTCTCCTCCATTCCCTTCTCTTCCTCTTCTTCTTCTCCTCTTCCTCTTCCTTCTTCTTCCTTTCTCTCTCTCACACATACTTTTTGAGTCACTCTTTCTGTTCATTGAAACCCAGTATTATGAATGAACCAACCTAAATCTTCCTTGGTTGTGTAAGTGGCAGCTAGAAAAATAGTGAGCTTTCTTCTTTTACTGGAACCATATAAATTGAGGGAAGATTTTACCATAGGAGAGGGGATGCTATAAAGAGACAAAGGGGGTTGCATCATCAGACTAGGTAGGAGAAATATGGACACCACAGTACACCCTGCGTAGGACCATTATAATTAGTCTATAGATGAGGTCTAAATTTGTGTCAGTACAGTAATAAACCCAATTAGCTAGGAACAAACTTTTAGTCACACCTGAAGTCTAGATCTGAAGGATGTATTTGTTTGACATAAATATATTTTTAGCATAATTTAGGGAAAGCTTGGCATGGCTCCTACTTTGGTTGGCTAAGAAATCAAGCATGGCCCCATTACATCTACAGAGAGAAGTGATGAACCATGTGCTGCTAGACTAAAGCCCAAGTAGATTAGCCAAGCCAGAGCAGTGCCCACCGCACTGGCCCTGGAGCAGGACCAATGCATGAATAGCCTCCCTAGTGGACCTCTGGGTGCCAGTGTTTCCAATGAGAGTGGAAGGCCTGGGCCTGTCTACTGGAGACATGGATCTCAGGCTTTCAAACTGACAGCAGAGCTAAATTTACATATATCTGATTTCCCTGACTTATTAGAGCCTGCTGACTGTGGAAGATGACAGGTTTGTTTGGGTGGATGAAGATGGGGTAAGAATGATTAATAAAGATTTTCTGGAATCAACATTTATGGCAGAAGATAAGCATTAATTGGTATAGCTGTTGCATGGGCTGCTACTTGTGTACATTTTCAGATAATGGGGTTAGTATATTCTCTTACAGGATATTATTGCCATCTTATGGATATAGAGAACTGCTAATATGTAGACGCTCTTATACTGTGGTTTCTTGGTACTGGCTTACAGCATTTAGCTGCTGGTGATTGGAAATGCATCCATTTTAATGGAATAAAGTTATCTGATGCTGTGTTAATTTTGAGAGTTGCTAAAATTGTATTATATGTAAAGGATGGGAAATTTCCTTTTCAAACATTTAATTAGATGGTTGATGGATACATAGATAAAAAAAAAGCCTTCTAAATACTAAGAATTCATTTAAGCAGTGCATGAGATGCTCTTCATTTAATCCTTAGAACAGGTCTAAGAGTTAGGTCTGATGTTACTCTGAAGAACCTGGATTTAGAAAAGATAAGTTCCTTGCCCAAAGTCATAGTGAAAGATTGCACTCTAAATACAGGATGTGTGCTTCCAAATTTTAAGCTCACTTTCTACAGTGTCCCACTGCTTTTGAGGGACTCAACACATAATTGACTCTCTTTCACTTTCCTTTACACCTGAACACCACATCTGCTCACAGCAAGAGCAAATGCCACCTGCTTACTCCACATGCATTCAGAACAGGTCTGTTCACACCAGGGGCATTCTTCCCAGCTGAAACTCTGGCCGGGAGTCTGTTCACACAGCCTGAGCTAATAAAGATCCCAGAAGCTCCTGGCTTCACTGAAAACACCAGAAGCAAAAGAATGCAGAATAGGAGCAGTGGACACTGTCCAGAGGAAAATGGGCTCCTGCTCGAGCAGACCTTGTTTCACCTCTCAAGCAAGGGCAGAATGTGGGAATATGAAGAGTCCCAAGCTGCCATGGAAACAAATGAACACAGGTTGCACCACAGCATTGTTCCATTTTTCCTCACCCCTTTCTTTAAATTCTCATATGATCTGGACTGGTTGGTTTAGTCATTTATTTTTTTAACCCAATCATTTTTTGAGCATGCATCATTTGTCAAATGCTATGTTTGGTGCTGGAGAGATGATAAAGGATAAGGCAATCCTGCTTACTAACTGCTAGAGTCTATTTCTCTGGTGGGAAATTCAGCTAAAGGGCTAGGCATTTTCAATATACTGGGTTAGGTGCTGTGTAGGAAGGTAGTGTGCTATGAATGCAGAGAGAAGACACAGAAACAAAAGCCATTTGATGTAGTCAGGGTATGCTTTCTGGAGGTGATATATAAGCCTAGACCTGAAGGAAGAGTGTGAATTCTCCAGTAATGGGGATGAGGATGGAGAAAGCTGTTTTCTGTATGAATAGGAAATGTGCTGAGGTTAGAGAGTTGGATTTGAGGGCGAATAGGAAGATTTCACAGAATTCAGTCATTCAGTGAGACTTGGATGAGATATCATGGGTGAAGAGGCAGAGGTTGAGTACCAGGAGATGAAACTGGAAGGAGGTGTAGGGCCAAATTGTGAATGGCAGTCTAAGCCTCTCAAGGAGTTTGGGTTTTATGCTTCTCAACACACTTAGGAAAGACAGAGTTTATAATGTCTATCACATACAATTGTTAAAATTGAAGGTCAGACCATACAAATGAAGCACTTGAAGCCAGATTCTGTAGCCAAATTCGGCTAAAGAAGCAACAGGGAGGAAGAAAGGGAAATGACAGAAAGCATTTAGGAGTGCAATGTGCTTTTCTCACCTGAAGATGCTGGTGCAAGATAGGCATCTGATCCTCTCCAGTAGCATCTTGTATTCTGATCCTTGCCACTCCTGTCAAAGAACAGCCCTGCCTATCCCACTTCATAGTTATGAAGACTGGTATAGTTTGTCTGTGCCCCACCCAAGTCTCATCTTGAACTGTAGTTACCATTTATACCCACGTGTCATGGTGGGGGGACCCTGGGGGAGGTGATTAGATTATGGGATGGTTCCCCCACGCTGTTCTCATGACAGTGAATTAATTCTCATGAAATCTGATGGTTGTATAAGGGGCTCCCCCCACTTCACTCTGCACTTCTCTTTCCTGCTGCCATGTGAAGGATACGTTTGCTTCCCCTTCCACCATGAGTGTAAGTCTCCTGAGGCCTCCCCAGCCACGCAGAACTGTGGTTCAATTAAAGCTCTTCCTTTATAAATTACCCAGTCTTGGGTATTTCTTTATAGCAGCATGAGAATGGACTAGTACAAAGACTAAATGAACAGTGACCAGGAAAGGAGTATGTCCTTCTTCATCCCCTCTGTCCTTGTAGGTCTCCAGCTTAAGATAGAGATATCACTCTGGCCCACATACTCAGAGGTTTTATTCTTCAGAAGCCAAGAGATTCTTTCTCTGACGGAGTTTCCCATGGCCTGGGAGATAACCTCTGACTCTCTAAGCCAGTAAGCAAGGCTACTGGCCTCTTCTCTGTTCATTCTACTCATGAACTCAATGCTCTGGTCACGTGGAATTCCAAACGTGTTATAAAAACAGAGAAACAAAATGAAATGATTCCTTGTATATTCTGTAAGTTGATTCCCCACTCCCACACACAGAGACAAGGCAAATGAAAAAGCCTCAGCTAAGAATTCAGCCATCTCTGCCTTGCACATGTTTCCATTGCCCAGTTTTCCCCTTTTGATGGCTATCCTGAGTTCACCCGTTCTCAGGCCTTCCTCCTCTGGGAAGTCTTTTCTGATTTTTGTACAGCCACCAGTGAGATCCCTTCCCTTTGCACCCACAGCAAACGATATTTCCAATGTTGCTTTAACCTCTACAAACCACCTCTTGAACTTAGAGTAAAAATAGAGTCACATTTGTTGGATGTTTCCAATTGAGCTCTCAGGTCCCCAGATGTTTCATGACTGCATACATCACTCCATCTTATGACTTCATTATGGTACAGTGTTATATTTTTGGAGTACTCTCTCAGCAACAACAAAAAAACCTGTTAAAAATGAACAAGCAGAACAACCACCGCCACAACGGTAAACAAAACGTGAGCTTGTGAAATCCCCAAAGTGATGTCAGCCCAACCTCTAAGATGAAGAGTGGTATCAGATAAGAGCATTTCTCCCATGGCTTTCAGCTGCCAAATCTGTCCCTTCAGAAACTGTGAATCTCTGCTCTGACAGGCCATACGGCTTATCTTGCCACAAGGCCTCACTTGTCCAATTGTCACGCCATGTGCCATAGTTCTTCAAGGGAGAACATGCTCAATATTCTTAGCCAAGCCAGGCCAAGAAGTCCCCGCTGTGGAGCTCTCTATTTGAAAGTCCTCATGCTCAGCTCTCTCAGTTATGTAGCCAAGTTATTAGCTAGACCCAAGAATTCTGGTTAAGGTAATGACAGCATCTGATATATCACCAACCTAGAATCCCTGTGCCCTTTCCTTCCTGGGAATTGACTTAAGGGGACAGGCAGATTTTTCGTGCACAAGGATCAGACTGCTTTTCTCTTATATAATGGGGTAACAGTCTGATCCTTCCAAGAGATGTCCCCTTAGTTCCTCAGTTTCCTTTCAAGGAACTCTAACCTCAGTGAGAAAAGAGTGATTTATCTTTCCAGTAAAGGCTCATCATGGGATTCCAAAAATATCTGCATGTATGTTCAGATTTGAAAAGTACTCTATTCTGTTTTTCTGTCATCTTGCCTTCTCGTTTTATTTCATTGAGTTGATCTTCGACCTCTGATATCCTTTCTTCTGCTTGGTCAATTCAGCTGTTGAAACTTGTGCATGCTTCACGAAGTTCTCGTGTTGTGTTTTCAGCTCCATCAATTCACTTATATTCTTCTCTAAGTTGTCCATTCTCGTTAGCATTTCGTTAAATCTTCTTTCAACGTTCTTAGTTTCTTTGCATTGGGTTAGAACATGTTCTTTTATCTCACAGAAGTTCCTTATTATCCACCTTCTGAAGCCTGATTCTGTGAGTTCATCACACTCAACCTCCGTCAAGCCTTGTTCTCTTGCTGATGAGGAGCTGCGATCCCCTGTAGGAGGAGAGGCATTCTGATTTCGGGTGTTCTCACCCTTTTTGCACTGGTGTTTACCCATTTTTGTGGATTTATCCCCCTCTCTTCTTTGTAATTGCTGACTTTCAGATTGAATCTCTGAGTGGACATCCGGCTTGTTGATGATGAAGTTTTTTCTGTTTCCTAGTTTTCCTTCAGGGGGCGCCCCTTCCCTACAGAGCTGGGCCTTCCCGGGTTCAGCTGTGCTTGTTCTCAGTCCTCAGCGCTTCCAATTGCTGTTCTCCTTGTGGGGATGGGACCGGCCGAGCTCGACTAAAAGGGCATCCAGTCCCATAAACTCCGCACCGAGAAGCACCGCGCCGGCCAAAGAGTTGTGCTGGCGACCTGGGTGGCTCCTTCGCTGGGAATCTCCCAGTCTGTGGGCATCAAAAATTCGTCTGCAATTGCGGCATCCACTCGCTCTCTGCGCTTTCACTGGGAGCTACAATCCTGAGCTGCTGCTACGTGGCCATCTTGGATCTCTCTCCCT
>CAUYQU010097659.1:0-14199 GCA_963574635.1 Cheracebus regulus | reverse complement strand
ACTTTTGCTTTTTCAGTATCTCATAGAAATGCAAATGTAAAGGATGTGACCTTTTTTAAAATTAAACTTTTTGGCCAGGCGCGGTGGCTCACGCCTGTAATCCCAGCACCTTGGGAGGCCGAGGCGGGCAGATCCCGAGGTCAAGAGATCGAGACCATCCTGGGCAACATAGTGAAACCCCGTCTCTACTAAAAAATACAAAAATTAGCCGGGCGTGGTAGCGTGCGCGTGCGCCTGTCATCCCAGCTACTCAGGAGGCTGAGGTGGGAGAATTGCTTGAACCCGGGAGACGGAGATTGCAGTGGGCCAAGATTGTGCCACAGTGCTCCAGCCTGGCGCCTGGCGACAGAGCAAGACTCTGTCTCAAAATAAATAAATAAATAAACTTTTTATCTTGAGATAATTGTAGCTTCTCATGCAGTTGTGAGAAATAATATAGAGGGATCCTAGGTACTCTGACCAGCTTCCTCAAGGGTAACAACCCCATAGCTTCAGTAACAGATCACAGCCATGATATTGACATCCATACAGCAAGGAACCGAACGTTTTCCTCCCAGACATCCCTCATGTTGCCCTTTCACAGAAACACTCACTTCCCACTGTCCCAAACCCCTCCTTAGCCCCTGGCAACCACGAATTTGTTCTACACTTGTATCATTTTGTTATTTCAAGAATGTTTTGTTCACGGAATCAAGCAGTATGTGACCTCTGGGTGAATGGTTTTCACTCAGAATCATTTTCTGGATATTCCTCCAGGTGGCTGGATTGCAACATATTTGTTCCAATTTTTTTTATTTGTTCCAACAAATTTGTTCCTTTTTAAGGCTGAGTAGGAGTCTAAGTATGTAACCTTCTGAGTCTGGCTTCCTAAGTTCAATGTAACAATATTGTGATTCATTCCAGTTGCCTTATTGATCAATAGTTTGTTCCCTATTATTGCCGAGTAGGATTCCATTTATGAAGGTATCACAATTTGTTTAGCCACTCACCTGTATGACAATTGGGTTGTTTCCCTGTGTGTGTGTGTGTGTGTGTGTGTGTGTGTGTGTGTGTGTGTGTGTGTGTGTGTGTGTGTGTTTGTGTGTTGGATCAAACCAGATGTTCCTTTCTGCCAATGGTGAATAAAACCAGTACAAATATTTACATACAAATTTTTGTTGGAATGAAAAATTTTCATTCTATTTCGGTAAAAACCTAGGAGTAGGGTTTGCTTGATATGCATAAGCGTATAAGAAATTGCCAGATGGCTTTCAGAGGCTAGGCTGCTGAGGGTGGGGTCATGGGGGCAGGGGAGGGTTTGGTTAATGAAGCTTCCTCCAGTCCAGCTGGAAATCAGGCCTGTGTCCCAGTACCAAGGTGCTCAAGCCCCATGCCCAAACCTGAGCTAGACAGGGTTTCAAGATCACACTCAGTCAAGGGTCAGAAGAGGGTCTTCTGCTCCACAGGCTTCCCCTCATCCAGACCTTGCCTCCTCCTCAGGGCTCCTCAGGAACTGTTCAAAATGCTGCGTGCAGAGCTGTGGCCAACTGTGCGGCACAGCCAGACACTCGGAGCTCAGAGGGACCCAGGGTAGGCAGGATTGGCCGAAGCTGGAAGTGGGTCCCTGCAGGTCACACCTCACCTGCTGCCTCCAGACCTTGGACATTTTGGGGGGCTGGGCCAGTTGCAGGGAGGGAAAGGGAAATGGGGACCCTTCCAATTGCTGCCCTGGGACCCTAAGGTCTTGGGTAATGACAAGGAACCTGGAAGCACAGCTGCCCCCAAGAGACCTTCCTAGGTCCCTCCTCCATGGACAGGACTTCAGACTGGACAGTTACTCATCTGTGTTTTCATCCGTCCGTCTATCCACATATCTGTCCATGCACACACACATGCCCATCCTTCCACAAGCCCCTCTGAGGCCCCTGGGGCCTGATCTATATAGGACCCTCAGCTCCTAATGTCCCAGGCAAGGCAGGACTGGCCTAGCCCAGCCCTGGGTGAGACCGGAAGCGTGCCTGCTATGCACCATGGGAGAAGGGGGCTGTGGCACAGGGGTTTCTTGGAGGTACTTGTCCCTGCCCAGTCCAGAGCTCAGGCTGCAGATGAGACCCTCTGTGAAGAAGGGACAGGGGATATTGGGGATTCTATGTGAGCAAAGGTGGCCTGGTGGCAGTGACAACCTCAGACAGGCCTGGGAGCTGGAACCAGGGCTGGAGGGCAGATGGAGGATGGACATGCTAGAGGACAGCTGTGAGCAAAGGCACAGGAGTGACCTCAGTACCCCTTCTCTCAACAGGGCTGCGGCGGGTGCACATGGGCCCCCACGGAAGCACCCTGAAGGATCATCTCAGAGACCCTAGAACCTGTCTGCCATGCCACCTGCTCTGCCACCCTGCTCACCACCCAGAAATTCCTTCCATTCTGCTGCATGGCTAGGCCCTGTACTGGGCCATGCTTTCGTGGGGGCAGGGGACAAAGGAGGGAAGAGGCCTAGGGCCTGAATGGGACACAGGCAGTGACCACCTGGTAAAGAAGACTGAATGAGCAGAGGATACTGGGAGGCATGCTCAGGGCAGGGCCCTGCAGGGTGCACAGGAGTTCTCTGGGGTGTATGGTAGACCAGGGCTTTCAACACTCATGCTGGGCTGGGCCAGCAGGCTGGAGTGTCCTAAGGCCCCAGAGGGGCAGGAACAGGGCCCAGAGGGAGCAAGGCAGAGAATAAAGGCCTGGAACGCCTGAGATCTGGCCAGATCTGCAACTCCTAAAGGCAACTGTGTCCTGTGTTGAGACACTATTGAGTGGCCGTATTGTCCCTGTACCATTTCTAAAATACGGGACACATGTTATCCAGCTGAGCCACTCAGGGATTCTGTGAGGCCCACAGCCAGGGTCATGGTCCCTTTTCACAGGTAGGATAACTGAGGCTCAGAGCAGTTAAATCCCAAAGAGTGAGGCAGAGCCAGCTCTGGGGTGTCCTGACTCAGCCCAGGGCCTCCCATCTGGAAATGGGGAAACCGAGACCAGGAGGGGAAGGGGCCTGCCGAGCTCACATGGGAGCACACCTGTATGGAGCACGCCTGTATGGAGGGCGCCTGTATGGAGCACTGCCGTCTGCCAGGCACCAGATGTGCTCAGGTGGTGTGACGTCCCTTTGTCATTCCCCAGCTCTGACCCCATTTCAGGGGTGCAGAAAAGAGGCCTCAGAGCAGAATCAGGCAGAGTCACGGCTGCAGAGCCCAGTGGTCGCCCCTCCCCTGAATGGCGAGGAGGAGGGAGGGCAGCTGGCAAAGGCCTGCGGGAGTCCAGAGCATGTTCTTCCAAGTGGAGCCTCTGCTGTGGGAGTCCCAACCCCAGGGTCAGACGGAAAAGGGGTCCCGCCCAAGCTCAGCCCTCAGCCCTTGACCTTGGACAATTTGATTCCCTTCTAAGGGTCTCAGTTTCTTCATCTATATAGGGGGATAACAACAGTCTCTCCCCACAGGTTGGTTTTGGGGATTAAATGAGAGTGCCTAGGGAGTGCCAGGCCCATGGGGACCCTCACCTACCCTCAGCCATGGCTGTTATCTCCTGCGTTCTTGCCCAGGCCTGTGGGATCACTGTGTGATCCTGGGCAAGTGCCTTTTCCTCCCTGGGCCCAGCCTTCCCTCTGGTCAAGGAGGAGCTGGGTCAGGGACCCTGAGGGCCAGCCATTCAGGAACTCAGCTGATTCCTGGGTGAAGGGTTTGGCCAGGGAGGCCTGGAGGGGCAGCAAGGTCTGAGGTGAGAGTAGGGTGGGGGTCAGGCCAAGGGATGGGGGCGGAGGATTCACCTCTCCAGCTCTGGTGGCCCTGCCTGCAGATGGCTGCCCCTGGGAATCACCAGGCCAAGATTAATCCTAACACTGACCTAAACCAGAACTGAGCGTGACAAGGGAAAAAATAAGGCATGGAGAAGCCAAGCCTGTAGCCTTTGATGTGGAACAGGAGACAAACAAGACAGGTGTGGCCAGGGAGAGGGGTAGCCTATTTCAGGGCTGCACTGTGTGCTCATGCAGCTCACAGGTGAGGGTAGCACAGCCCCTCCCTACATCCCACCCACTTCCAGCCCCAGCCCCCCACCAGGCCTAATGCTGCCTCCTGGCTGCCTTCTCACACCCAGAGCTCCACCTGGGATCCTGGAACTCTGCAGGACCTGACTTGAAGGGATCTTACCTACCCCTTCCAGTACCCTCTTTGACTAAGGAGAAGCTGCGGCCTCCCTCCCAGAGGTACAGCCTTTTCCCAAGTCTCTAGACTCTTCATCCCATCTCATCCCCCGCTTAGGGCCTGGCACGTACATGGCTCCCAATCAACCGTTTATTTATTTATGTACTTTGTTATCTTTTTTGATACAGGGTCTCTTTCTGCCGCCCAGGCTGGAGTGCAGTGGTATGATCGTGGCTCAGTGCAGCTTCGGTCTCCAGGGCTCAACAGATCCACTGGCCTTAGTTTCCTGAGTAACTACATAGCTGGGACTACAGATGACCGGCTAATTTTAGGTTTTGTTTTGTTGTGTTGTGTTGTAGAGACTCAGTTTTGCCGTGTTGCCTAGGCTGGTCTCAAACTTCTGGGTTCAAGCACTTCACTCACCTTAGCCTCCCCAGTTCTGGAATTATAGATGTAAGCCACTGTGTCCAGCCAACAGTTTAAATGAGGGAGGGAGGGATGGAGGGAGAGAGGAAGGAAAGAAGGAAGGAGGCAAGGAAGGAAGGAAAAGGGAGATGAGTAGGTCAATGAAAGTTATTACAAGAGACAAAGAAGGACATTATGTATTGATCAGTAAGTTACTTCATCAAGAAGATTGAACAATGAATACCTGTGTGTCTAACTACAGCGCCCCCAAGTATATGAAGTAATGACTGATGGAATTGAAGAAACAGACAGCTTCCCAGTAATAGTTGCAATACTATACTGTCAATGCTGGCTAGAATAATAGGACAGAAGATCAAAAAAAGTAGAGAACTTGAAAAACACTATGAATCAGCTAGACCTGACAACACCTACAACAGGCTCACAGGATACAGATTCTCCTCAAGTACACATGGAATAGTCTCTGCAATACACCATGTATTAGGCCATGAAACAAATTTCATTAATTTAAAAGGACTAAAATCAAAGTATCTTCTCTGCAATAGAATGAAGGTAGAAATCAATAACAAAGCAAATCTGAATTCAGGAATATATAAAAATTAAATAACACACTCCTAAACAATCAGTGAATCAAGGCAGAAATCACAAGTGATGTTGGAAAATTCTTTGTGATAAACAACAAATGTGTAGGAAGCCGTGAGACCGGTGGTCACAAGAAAATGCATAGCTGCAAATGCCAATATTTTAAAGAGAAAGAGGGCTGGGTATGGTGGCTCATGGCTGCAATCACAGCACCTTGGGAGGTCAAGGTGGGAAGATGCCACGAAGCCAGGACTTTGAAACCAGCCTGGGTGACAAAATGAGACCCCGTTTACACAAATAAAAATAAGAATAAATTACCTGGGTTGGTGGAATGTACCTGTGGTCCCAATTACTTGTGAAGCTGAGGTGGGAGGGCCCCTGAGTCCAGCAGATCAAGGCTGCAGTGAGCTGTGACCTTGTCACCGCATGCCAGCCTGCACGCAAGACCCCGTCAAAAGTAGAGAAGAAAGTTTCTACGAGTTGTCTGGGGACCTTGTCTGCACAAATGCCCGACTCTGCTCACCTCTCTTTCCAAGGGGCTCCTCCCTCTGAGCCTGCAACATCTGTATGATTGGGAGGTGTCACCTCCAGGCTGTTAAACCACGGTGCCCTGAGGGTCTCTGGCCCAGGTCTGAGTTTCCTCTATGAGCTTTGGAGATGAACAAGCATTTGCGTTAACAGGAATATATCCTGTTTATCAAGAGAGAGACAGAGAAAGAGAGAGGGGAAGGAGGGAGGGAAAGAAGGAGGGTGGGAGGAAGGAAGAAAGAAAAGAAGGGAAGGGGAAGGAGAAAGGGAAGGGAAGGGGAAGGGGATGAACCTCTGTACTGCAGCCCTGAGGTTGGACCTGGGAAGAACTGGCCTCGCAGGGAAGAGAAGGGGTACTAGATGGAATCAGACTCTCAGAAGGGAGAAAGGAGATGAAGGGAAACAGGGAGAAATGACTAGGACCCACTGTGGAAGACTATACGCAGCAAAAATGACATAAAGGGCCTATGAAGGGACAGTTTCTATCCCCTACAGAGCAGGAGTGCCCCCTGAGAGCGCTGGTGAGAGGACAGGATGAATGACTGTCACATCCTCAGTGACCCTGACACTCTGACAGATGCCTAGCCACTGGACATATATCTTGTTCACTTGGACTTAACAATGATGTAATTTGATTTAAAAAATCATTCTATTTATAATTTGAAATGGAAATAACAAAAAGTACAATCACTATCATTTCAAGCACTAATTAAGCAAGTACAGAAGAAATCTGTGACATTTGAGAAGAATCATCTGCGTACAATCGCACCTTCCTCCTGATTTTAATGTGAACCACCACCAGCTGTGTTAAGACTCTCGGCAGGGTGCAGTGGTTCACGCCTGTAATCCTAGCACTTTGGAAGGCCAAGGCGGGATCACAAGGTCAAGAGATCAAGACCATCCTGGCCAACATGGTGAAACCCCCTCTCTACTAAAAATACCAAAATTAGCTGGGCGTGGTGGCTCGAGCCCATTATCCCAGCTATTCAGCAGGCTGAGGTAGGAGAATCGCTTGAACCTGGGAGGCAAAGATCGCACCGCTGCATTCCAGCGTGGTGACAGAGCAAGACTCCGTCTCACACACACACACTAATAAATAAATAAATAAATAAATAAATAAATAAAACAGTGGGGCTCTCTCAACACTCAGACATTTTGAGAACTACTCAGAGGAGCATCCTGGAAATAAAGTTGTAAGAGACAAGTGGGGATGTGCTTCTCCTGGTGAAATAACAGTACACAGAAAACAATGTGCTTTCTTTCTATGTCTAAGCCACTGTAACATGAGTCCCCACCTGAGCAAGTACAGAATGCACTGAAGCTGTCTAAGTGTTATCTAAGCACTCCAGCCTACAGAGGTCCCAGACCCTGTCCAATATTATGAAGCAGCCTCAGTGGTCACATAAAGCCAATGGTTATATGTTCATTTTTACACAATTTCTGCCACAGTCACGATTGTGAAAATCACAAACGCACCCTGATGTTCCTGGTCAGGTTACAGATTCCAGCAGTTGCCGAGGCCATGCAGAAAATCGTGGCCCACACCTGAAGTTCTGAGATGGTGCCTACAGCAGCTGGCTCAGAACACAGAAAATTGTTTATATATTTTAGCATACTTGTTAATATTGTCACCACCAACCCAGAAATGCTCAAATCCTATGAGCTAAAACCCCTAGGGAAAGTTACAAATAAGAACTCAAAGTATTGATGGGGCACAGTGGCTCACACCTGTAATCTCAGCATTTTGGGAGGTTGAGGTGGGTGGATCACCTGAGGTCAGGAGTTTGAGACTAGCCTGACCAACATGGTGAAACCCCCCTCTCTACTAAAATGCCAAAATTATCCAGGGGTGGTGGTGTGTGCCTGTAATCTCAGCTACTCAGAAGGCTGAGACAGGAAAAAGGCTTGAATCCAGGAGGAAGAGGTTGCAGTGAGCAGAGATCGTGCCATTACACTCCAGCCTGGGCAACAAGAGTGAAACCCCCTCTCAAAAAAAAAAAAAAAAAGGAACTTGGCCAGGCATGGTGGCTTACACCTGTAATCCCAGTACTTTGGGAGGCTGAGATTGGTGGATCATCTGAGGTCAGGAGTTCAAGACCAGCCTGACCAACATGGTGAAACCCATTCTGTACTAAAAATACAAAAATTCGCTGGGCATGGTGGTGCACACCCGTAATCCCAGCTACTCAGGAGGCTGAGGCAGGTGAATTTCTTGAAACTGAGAGGTGGAGGTTGCAGCGAACTGAGATCGTGCCATTGCACTCCAGCCTAGACGACTGAGTGAGACTCCATCTCAAAAAAAAAAGAAGTATCACTTGAGTACTAGTCTGGTTTCCTTCATCTCTTGTAACTTGCTGTGCACCTGGTTCAAGACCCCCTGCACTCACCTGGCCTCTCCTCCATAATGAATGACCTCACTGCTGACTGGCATGTGTGGTCTGCACAACCACCAACCCAGTGGACACACACGGCACAGAAAATGAGGACCGGAAGGAACCCAGCATAGGATTAGTGGCTGTTTTCACTGATAGGATAACTTTTCTCCAATCCTCTATAAATATTTTAACATAGGAAGCCTAAATAGATACAATAGAATGCTTTTCTTAGAACCGATTCCTGTCCTTCCAAAAGTTGGCTTTACATCAAGTGCAAATCCTCTAATAGCAGATGAATGCAGCAGCGGCACGTGTGGACCCATGGATTTGGAAGATGTAAAGAAGATAGTGTCAATTTGGCTGGACTTCAAACAGGGCAGAAGGACTGAGGGAATGCTACGATTGAATCACAGCATAGAGATAGGGTCATATGCAGACTCTTTAATGTTACATTCGGTGGCATTTAGCTACCAGGCCAAGAACTTTGTTTCTCATTCATTGCTTTTTTTGGTTACCCTTCTTCTGCCAAAGAAGAGAGAACAGCAGCAGCGCTCTTTCTGCTTGGCACCAACACCACTGTCCACTCCAGCCACCGCCCAAGTCAAGCAAACTCCTGAGTAATTCACGAGCACCACCAATGCCTGGCAGTGACTGTGTCCTCCCAGCTCCCCAAGGCCTGTTGAAGAAGTCTTCTGACAAATCAAAAGAGGAGAAGCCAGATTTTGCCAATATGAGGTTGCTTGTATTCTCTTATATGGAAGTGTGGCTAAAGAAATTGACATTTCAGGTTACAAACACTGCTCTGCAGGCTCTGGAAGCAGATGTATTCCCGCTAGGTGGTGTGGGTTGTGTGTATGGGTTTTGGAGGGTGTCTGTGTATGAATGTAAGTGGGAGAACTGTGCTCTCTGCAAAAGCTTCAGTGTTCCGGGAAAGGAGACAGAAGCATGGTCTTGAGCACATTTCAAGCCTCCTTGCCTTACCCTAATCATAGATTCTGGGATGAGGCTTCTTCCCTAGTTGTCTAAGTTATTTTTATTCTTTTTGAGATGGAGTCTCACTCTGTCACCCAGGCTGGAGTGCAGTGACTTGATCTCGGCTCACTGCAACCTCCACCTCCTGGGTTCAAATGATTCTCCTGCCTCAGCCTCCAGAGTAGCTGGGACTACAGGCATGCATAACCAAGCCCAGCTAATTTTTTTGGTGTATATTTAGTAGAGACAGGGTTTTATCATGTTGGCCAGGATGGTTTTGATCTCTTGACCTCATGATCCACCCGCCTCGGCCTCCCAAAGTGCTGGGATTACAGGCGTAAGCCACCGCACCCAGCCTACTTCTCTAAATTTTATGGAGACAAGAGTTCTTTCTCAAAAAGAGACAGTCCTGTACACTTTTACTTCTTCCAAAATTAGGTTTCAGTTGATGCTACCTAAATTTATATGTATAATTTAAATTCTAGACTGTATTATTCTCGGATCAAGAAGAAATATGCAAGAAATGATCCATGATACCATGTGTTCATAGGCATATAACTTAGTCTATATTACAGAGGACACTTCTATCTTTAGAGGATACTCATCTTTGACCAGGCAGTAATAAACCAAGTCCAAATATAACTAGACCATTAACTTTCCTTTAAATCCATTACTTACCTGTGGGAGCAGATTTCGGAGGCAAATGTGGGATTATTGCTATTTGATGTTTTTTCCTTTTCTTTTTTTTTTTTTTGGAGACAGTCTTGCTCTCTCACCCAGGCTGGAGTGCAGTGGCACGATCTCGGCTCACTGCAACCTCTGCCTCCTAGGTTCAATCCATTCTCCCTGCCTCAGCCTCCCGAGTAGCTCGGATTATAGGCACCTGCTACTACGCTCAGCTAATTTTTGTGTTTTTAGTAGAGACGGGGCTTCACCATGTTGGGGAGGCTGGTCTCAAACTCCTGACCTCAGATGATCCACCTGCCTCGGCCTCCCACAGTGCTGAAATTATAGGCGTGAGCCACCATGCCTGGCCCATACGTATTCTTAGTACACTTTCTGCCCTTGGCTTTCTGTACATCTTTTCATGTTGGAATGCCCAAGAGATGAGTCTCTAGACATCTCACCTTTACTTCTTTCCATTCTCATGATGATCGCATCTGGACTCATGAATTTAAATAGCTCATGATTCGCAATGCCTCTCATGTTTAGTTCTCTGGCATCAGTGCCTGGAAACCAAACTCAGATACACAGTTGCCCATTGCACGTCTCCACCTGGGTGTCTAGTAATTCAGTTACGTTTAACATGGCCAAAACTGATTTCCAGATATTCCCTCCCAAAGTGGCTCCATGCGTAGCTCCCTCACCTCAGTTGATGGTTCTTCATTTTGTCCAGCTGCAAAGGCTGCAGAACATTGAAGTCCTCCTTCATGTCTCTCCTTCCCTCTATCATTCAAATATGTCCACAGTCCAATAGTTCCTGAGGCACACCATCATCATTTCCCATGTGGATGTCTGCAGAAGCTTAACTGGTTGCCCCATTTCCACCTTTACTCTTCTAGATCCTATTCTCTACACTACAACCATGTTCCTTAAAACACAAGTTGATGGGACGGGCGTGGTGGCTCACGCCTGTAATCCCAGCACTTTGGGAAGCCGAGGTGGGCAGATCACCTGAGGTCAGGAGTTTGAGACCAGCCTGGACAACATGATGAAACCCTGTCTTTACTAAAAATACCAAAAATTAACTGGGCGTGGTGGTGTGCACCTGTAATCCCAGCTACTCAGGAGGCTGAGTCAGGAGAATTCCTTGAACCCAGGAGGTGGAGGTTGCAGTGAGCCGAGATCATGCGTGAGGGTGACACAGTTGGCTTCGCTGGTCCTCTGGCCTTCAGATCTGGACTGAACCATGCTACTGGCTTCCCTGGTTCTACGGCTTGCAGAAAGCCTATTGTGGGACTTCTCAGCCTCCATCGTTGCATGAACCAACATGATATATAGATCCTACTGGCCTCGTCTCTCTGGAGAATCCCGATTAATACAGGGTATGTGAACATGAGTAGAGGGGGATCCGGTTTCCAAATTGAGGGCAATGGTTCCCACCTCCTGGTAGTCACAGCCGTGTGCGGCATCCTGTCGAACTGTAGGAGGGTTGGTTTGTGTGACCAATACAGGATGGGAGAAGTGCTAGTGCACTTCTGAGATGAGTGTCTTTTGAAACATTGCAATTTTCATTTTCGTTGCCTTGTTGCTGAGTTGGAAGATCTCAGTCTGTGAATCTGAACCTAGGGAAGTGGGGTCTGGGAACCTGCATGTAAACAAACCATCTGGGTGATTCTTTTTTTTTTCTCCTGAGACAGAGTTTCACTCTGTCACTCAGACTGGAATGCAGTGGCACGATCTTGGCTCACTGCAACCTCTGCTTCCTGGGTTTAAGTGATTCTCCTGTCTCAGCTCCCGAGTAGCTGGGACTACAGGCGTGCATCACCACACCTGGCTTTTTTGTATTAGTAGAGATGAGGTTTCACCACGTTGGCCAGACTGGTTTCAAACTCCTGATCTCAAGTGATCCACCCATCTCGAGATTACAGGTATGAGCCACCAAGCATGGCCTCCATCTGGGTGATTCTGATGTGTGCACAAGTCGGAATCCCCCGGAGCAGACAGTCACATTATCCCTGCAAACCCTGTGATGGGGAAAGCAGTGCGTTAGTAGCCTGGCATCTGAGGGCCGCCCTGTGGGGTGAGGCTGGGGGCCAAGCTCAGGACAGGTAGTACCTCTGACCAGTCTATAACAGTGAACAAAAGTCTCATTTTTACCAGTTAATCCAGTTTCCTCTTAGGCCACTGTGAGTGGTTTGATCTCACTATGCATCCCAGTAACCTATGAGGTTTCACAAATCCAGATGATGTTCAGGGCCACTGTGGTCTCCAGCTGCATGGTCCTTTCCAAGGCAGAGAACCAGCACAGGGCAGGGGCGCAGCCTTGGGCTCCAGACAGCTTCAGGCCTCTGTGGCGACGGGGTGGCTTCTCCCTCCAGGGTAGTCCTGAGGTCCTGAATGCAGGGCAAGATCACTCTCTTTTCCTTCCCAGGTGCCGCAGGCAGGGAGCCAAAGTACTTTTTGTCCTTGAGGGTTGGGGGACAAAGCAGGGGACTGGGGGCTGTGACTCTCAAGAATGATTCTTTCAGCTCCTAGGAGGTCAGGGTTGGTGGCGGTGGAGACGGAGGGCCGGAGGGTAGTTCATGTCCCAGGGTGGGAGATGGTCGGTACAGGCTGTCGCTGGCAGGTGACCCATCCTTCTATGGCCAGGAATTTTCTCTCTCTCTCTTTTTTTTTCTTTGAGATGGAGTCTGGCTCTTGCTGCCCAGGCTGGAATGCAGTGGTGCGGTCTCGGCTCACTGCAACTTGTCTCCCAAGTTCAAGCGATTCTCCGGCTTCAGCCTCTCAAGTAGCTGGGACTATAGGCATCTGCCACCACCCCCGGCTGATTTTTGTATTTTCAGTAAAGACGGGGTTTCACCAGGTTGGCCAGGCTGGTCTCGAACTTCTGACCTCAGGTGATCCACCCTCCTCAGCCTCCCGAAGTGCTGGCATTGCAGGCCCGAGCCACCGCTCCCAGCCGGCCAGGAATTTTCAAGTACTAAGCAGGCTTAGGCTTTTCTAATCTTCGAAAATCTAATTTTCAAGATAGAGTAAACAAATACATTACTGCTGCACCACAGACAGTGCAGAATTTTTTGGGACAAAGTCCCACTCTGTCACCCAGGCTAGAGTGCAGTGGTGTGATCACAGTTCACTGCAGCCTTGACCTCCCGGGCTCAAGTGATCCTCCCACCCTCCCGCCTCGGCCTCCCACACAGCGGGAACTACAGCTGTGCGCCACCATCCTCACTTATTTATTATTTTAGAGACAGTGTCTTGCTATGTTGCCCAGGCTGGTCTTCTCCTGGGCTCAAGCAATCCTTCTGCCTCAGCCTCCCAAAGTGCTGGGATTACAGGCATGAACCACTGTGCCTGGCCAACAGGGCACAGCTGCATCTGGAATTCGAGCTGAGGACACATGCAGATTTCTACAGGAGAATGGTGCAATTTCAAAGCAGTAAGACAAAGATTAATTAAGAAATGGTGTAGCTATTTCTCTCATAATTAACAGGTATTCAGTGTGTACATCAAGGATCTGAATGTAACGGTGATAAAATATTAAAGAGTTGATGATTTTTTAAAAATACCTAGGCTGGGCATGGTGGCTCACACCTGTAATCCCAGCAGTTTGGGAGGCTGAGGCGGGAGGATCACTTGACCCGGGAGCTCAGGAGCAGCCCAGGCACCATGGCGAAACCCTGTCTCTATAAAAAATACGAAAAAAGCAGCCAGCGGTAGTGGCAGCACCTGCAGTTCCAGTTCCTCTGGAGGCCAAAGTGGGAGGATTTCCTGAGCCCGGGTGGTTGACGTTGCAGTGAGCGGAGACTGCACTGCTGCACTCCAGCGTGGGCAAAAGAGAGAGACCCAGTCTCAAAACACACGCACAAACACACGCGCGAGGGCACACACACACACGGCGAGGCCAAAAAGAATGACAGAAACCCGGAATAATGAAAAAAAACGGATACAACAAATAAGGTTTTTGTTTTGTTTTCAGATGGAATTTTGCTCTTGTTGCCCAGGCTGGACTGCAATGGCGCGATCTCGGCTCACCCCACCTTCACTCCCCGGGTTCAAGCGATTCTCCTGCCTCAGTCTCCCGAGTAGCTGGGATTACAGGCATGGGCCACTACACCTGACTAATTTTTGTATTTTTAGTAGAAACGGGGTTTCTCCATTTTGGTCAGACTGGTTTTGACCTCCCGACCTCAGGTGATCCGCCCCCCTCAGCCTCCCAAAGTGCTGGGATTACAGGCGTGAGCCACTGCGCCCAGCTTATTTTTTTTTTATTTTTAAAGAAACACTGAAAAGCTGACCCATGACAGCGGATCCACTCGTGCAGGTCTGTGCTGTGCGAACGAGGTGACTGAGGTTGCATCTAGGTTTGCACCCAAGGACGGTCATAGCAGCTGCATTTGGTTACAGCCGCCACAGCAGGGACTTGGTTAACGCTCCTGAGTGGTGCGGGCTGCCTGCTGGGGCTCCAAGTGCACAGCGTTTTGTCAGGG
>CAUYQU010097651.1:0-35370 GCA_963574635.1 Cheracebus regulus | reverse complement strand
AGACTGGACAAGGAAAATGTGGCACATGGAATACTATGCAGTCATAAAAAACGATGAGTTTGTGTCCTTTGTAGGGACATGGATGAATCTGGAAACCATCATTCTCAGCAAACTGACACAAGAACAGAAAATCAAACACCGCATGTTCTCACTCATAGGCGAGTGTTGAACAATGAGAACACATGGACACAGCGAGGGGAGCATCACACACTGGGGTCTGTTGGGGGGAACTAGGGAAGGGACAGTGGTGGTTAGGTAGTTGGGGAGGGATAACATGGGGAGAAATGCCAGATATAGGTGACGTGGATGGAGGCAGCAAACCATCTTGCCATGTATGTACCTTTGCAACAACCCTGCATGTTCTGCACATGTACCCCAGAACCTAAAGTGCAAATAAAATATATAAAAATAAACAACATTTAATTGTGTGATATGCCAATTATACCTCAATAAAGCTATCTAAAATGCAAAAAGAATTAAGACTCAACAAACCCCCATAAAAGAACATCTAAGAGATATACAGGAGGAAGAGGGAAAATGATCCCAGAAGGAAGATCTCAAGGGAAGAAGAAACTATTAGTATGAGCTGGAAATTAGGACCCATATGTCTGAGACTTCATTTTGCTCATGGCTGAGTCCTCAGGTCTATAGTAACTATTCAAAAAATATATGTTCGATAAACAGTTTGATGTGCAAACAAATTAGTAAATAGAGCCACAAATTGAAAAAAACTTTATTAAATAATATCTAGTTTTGTGATTTAAAAATAAGATATAACAAAAATACAAGACAATAGCATTGTAAGCTGGAAGCGTGTGGTCAAAGCCAGATCGATGAAATGTCTCAGAATTCGTGACACGTAGGCTAAAGATAGGGAACAATTTTAGACTTTGTAAGTTAAATATGCGAAAAAATATTTCAAAAGTAACCATTAAGAGAATAAAGAGAATATATAACTTCCTAGCTAAATGAGCAAAAACTTGGGGGTAAAAAAAGAAGCTCAATTAATCCAATAGAATGCCAGAAGCGAGAAAACTATAGACGAAGCTGAGCATTCAGAAAGAAAAAAGAGAGGACAAAGAAATTCAAATACATCAGAAATAGATTTTTAAATTTATTTTTTTATTATTTTTTTCTCCTTTTTATTCCCTCACCTATATATCATATTTTTTATCTTATTATTCTTTTTTTTTTTCGCTTAGATTGAATCTCACTCTGTTTCCCAGGCTGGAATGCAGTGGCCAGATCTCAGCTCACTGCAACCTCCGTCTCCCGGGTTCAAGTGATTCTCATGCCTCAGCCTCTGGAATAGCTGGGACTGCAGGTGTGTGCCACCACGCCCAGATAATGTTGGTATTTTTAGTAGAGACAGCGTTTCACCATGTTGGCCAGGATGGTCTCGATCTCTTGACCTTATGATCCATCTGCCTCGGCCTCTGGCCTCCAAAAGTGCTGGGATTACAGGTATGAGCCACCACACCCGGCCTATTGTTACTACTTTTTTGAGACAAGGTCCCTCACTCTGTCACCCAGACTGGAGTGCAGTGGCGTGACCACGGCTCAACCTCCTGGCTAAAGCCATCCTCCCACCTCCTGAGGAGCTGAGGAGCTGGGATTACTGGCATGTGCCACCATACCCAGCTAGTGTTTGTTTGTTTGTATTTTTAGTAGAGATAGGGTTTCGCTATGTGGCCCAGGCTGGTCTTGAACTCCTGGGCTCAAGCAATCTGCCTGCTTCAGCCCCCCAGAGTGCTGTGATTACAGGTGTGAGCCACCCTATCCGGCCAGAAATATAGATTTAAATAGCCTCAATCTTCCATTTAAAAGACAGATTGTTATATTAAATTAAAAGCAAATCCAACTTTAAATGCTACTTAAAGATACATACCTAAAACATAAGAAGACAGAAAAAGATATGTCTAGAGCATGCACCCCCAAACTCTTAACCCAAACCCTAGAGCCAAATGTGTTTCAAATTCAGATTAATTTTAAAAGAAATTATTAATGGTTTATGTTATACATTACATAACACACAGTGGCGCTTGAGGCAGCACCCCATAATCAAACACAGTAATATTTCTGAAAGAAACATAAATATTCACACTAAGTAGAATAAATAAAGACTATAAATAGTGTAACACTGGCATAGATCAGGTTTCACTGCCAAAAGAATTATAAAAATAACTTTCTGTTTTCCAAGCTTTTTGGTTTTCAGAACTGCAGATATGGAATCACAGACCTGAACCAGGCAAATATTAACCTAAAGAGAGCTGGTGTACCTGTGGAATACCAAACAAACGAGCTTCTCAGGAAAACAACATTATTACGGGTTACCTTATGTGAAGGTATTTGTAAAAGCCTCAACTCTCCAGGAAGATTTAAGAATTCTATATTTATAGACTTTCCTGATATAGCTTCCAAACATGTAAAGACAAATTGATGATACAATAAAGGAATTTCGGTGTACCCACCAAATCATTTTCCATGTATTACCTCCCGTCTGTTCCATATTTCAGTGTGTGTCTGCTCTCCCCAGCTACACTATAATAAATCAGTCAAGAGTGGGTGGGGAGCTTTCCTGGAATGACTTCCACAAAAGGCTCTCGCCAGGCTTACCTGCTCATTGAATTCTTTCAGCCAACTGACCTTACCAAGCGGGGATTGCTGGCTTTTTATTGCAACAAGGGAGATTAAATGATTTGCCCAAAGTCACAGTTAAGTGTCAGAGTTTAGGTATAAGCTCAGTTCTGTTTGACTCCAAAGAGCCAAAACCTTTTCAGTGTATGATGATATCAGCAGTGTATGATGATATAATGGCAGCTATTATATGGGACGGATTGCAATCAGCAGTAGGGATGTACCCATACTATCCATGATCATTTCCCAGGAGGTGTGGTATCAAGTGTCCATGCATGAGCAACACATGCTGAGAGCTTACACAATCATTCTACACCACCTCCAAGCCTTCTCATTTTCCCCTGACCTTCAGACAGCTTCTGAAGGAGAGGAATTTGAAATCCGAAGGTATTCTGTTATTTCTCATCCTTAAACATACATTTGCTTATGCTTTTAACACAAAAAGGGGGAGTTGTCTGGATAAGGAGTGAACTTCGAATTAAAAATTTTGAAACCTATTTAAATTGTTTTCTATTTCCATTCGCTAATTATCCTCCATAAAATAGAAAGAGAAAATAATTATAGCTAAAATTGGTCACAGTAACAGCAGTGGGCATAAAAATATACAGTCAAAAAAAAAAAAGTCTAGAAACGAAAACAGCATATTTGCCCTTATGTTTAAAGAACATCGGGGACTACTGAAGAAGTGAGATCATGCAGGGTGTGTTCTGCTCACCCCGATGTCAGGGAACGCTCCAGACAAAACACCCTTCCGTCTCACAAAGAATCTTGAAGATGGAGACGTGCATACTCACAGTCCACCGCAAGAGGGCGCTCATCAAAAGGGAGTGAAGGGTCACCCTGCCCTAAGCCCACACCCGAAGGGTGAATCCATGTCTAAACGGGTTGAGGGTATTTTTATAATCAGGAGCTGCTCCTGAAATTGATCAAACACGATCCATTTTAAGATCTGCTTTTCTTAGCAGTATTTTTGTGTTGTTAATCCCATTTCAATCATAAATTTTTAGAGATGGTATGTAAAGAGTAACAAATTTTCCTGTCTATACAGTAAAACAGAAGCCACATCAACTACCCACATAAGGCAATTCCAGTGTCAGCAGTAAATGGATTTTATTTCAGGTAAACTTTGCTGAAAAGTGGAGACTAAAAGGGATTCAACCTGCATATACCCTTTTTTTTTTAATGTGAATTTAAACCTTGTATTCCTTATAAACTATTGAGAAGTGAAAACGAGTTCAAATTCCAGTTTGATTAGCTTTTCAAAGGGTGCAAGTGTAGCCGCAGTCTTAGCCTCTTCATCAGCCCAAATCGTCAGCACCAGGTTTCTCTGGGATAACTCATTCCTTCAAATGGCTTCCACTGACAAATCCAACCCATAGTTCTGATGTTTGCAATGTACCAGCCAGCCAAGGCTCTGCTGGGCTTCTGGGCACCAGCCAACTAGGACGTGGCCAGAGCAGGCTCTGGGGTCTGTGTGTCTGTGTTTGAACCCTGACTCCACTTCTTAGTAGCTGTGTGTAACCATGGGTCAGTGTCTTACTCTGCCTTTGTTTCCTTATCTGTAACATGGGAATAATCATAGCACCTGCTCCAATTGTAAGGCTTGTTAAGAGCAATTGTAAGGATTCAGTGATATAAATAAGATAAAGC
This sequence comes from Cheracebus regulus, assembly GCA_963574635.1. NCBI lineage: Eukaryota > Metazoa > Chordata > Mammalia > Primates > Pitheciidae > Cheracebus > Cheracebus regulus. The sequence goes on along the minus strand of CAUYQU010097651.1, from coordinate 31,083 downwards.
AGCGGCCCCCAGTCGCTTTAGAGCCAAGCACTGGCTTCTTGGAAGACTATTTTTCCCCAGATGGGACGGGGAGGGGGTGCTTTTAGGATGATTCAAGTGCATGACATTTATTGTGCATTTTATTTCTATTGTTATATCGTAATATATAATGAAATAATTATACAACTCACCATCACGTAGAATCCGTGGGAGCCCTCAGCTTGTTTTCTTGGCTAGACAGTCCCATCTGGGAGTCATGGGAGATAGTGACAGATCATCAGGAAGGAGATTCTCATCAGGAGCACAACCTAGATCCCTCACACGCACAGCTCACGGTAGGGTTCACGCTCCTATGAGGATCTAATGCTCAGGTGGTAATTCGCGTGCTGGGGCGTGGCTCTAAATACAGATGATGCTTGGCTCACTCACCTGCGGCTCACCTCCTGCTGTGCGGCCCTGTTCCTATCGGGCCACAGATGGGAATCAGTCCGTGGCCCCGGGGTTGGGGACACCTGATGTAAAGCACAAGGCGAAATATAGTAGTCCCAGAATATGCTCAGAAAATGTAAATTAGCATGATTTGTTTATTCACAAATATTTAGTGAGCACCTAACATGGGGCCGAGTATTCTGGGCGCTTGAAAAGTACCCATGAACAAAGTAGCTAATGATCCCTGCCCTTGAGGGCTTGCATTCCAGCAAAAGGAGGCAGGCAGTAAACAGCAGGCATTGTAAGTGAGTCAAGCCTGCTGGCAGGCAGGAAGACAGTAAGTGCTGTGAACAAGAAAATAATCAGCAGGCTGTAGAGACTTGGGGGGTGGGTACAGTTTTAAACATGTTGGTCAGGGGGGCCTCATACAGAAGGTGTGGCTCGTATAAAGAAGTGGAAAAGGTTTGTGGGGTACCACGTAGTTGTGGGGAAAAGAGCATTTCAAGCAGAGGGAATAGCCATTTCAAAGGCTCTGCAGCAAGAGTGTGCCTGCTTGTTCTAGGAATGGCGAAGAAGCCCAGGGCAGCTGGGGTGAAGAGAACATCTCCAAGCTGGATGACCCATTCTCAAATCATACGTCTCCACCCCCGTCAGTTCAGTCTTCTCTGTTTATCGATGTTAAATTCTATCTAGACGATGACTCTGAAATCCCTGTTTTAATCCTTCTCTACTTCATTCCTTATAGTCTAGTCTATTTTTTTCTCTCTCTATTTTTTAGTGCCATTGGATTTAGCCCTTTCTTTCTATCCCCTCTGTGATGACAGAGGCAGATTAGGGCCTGGCCCAGGACAAAAAAGTGCATGGTGCCCTTTTTTGTAAGTTACAAAGGTCTGTAAAACGTCATGGAAGCTGAGTTCTCAATTTTAGGCGCTCCAGCTCTGTCCCTGAATCTGTGTTTTAATCTGCCAACCAGGTGTTGAGAAGCGCGATCTCCCTGTCTGCGTTCTGATCACCCACCTCACTTCCAGGTTCGTGCCATTATTTCTAAAGAGTTTTCCCCTTCGGTACCTCCCAGCTGAGTTCTGCGTCGTCTAATCTATACAACACAGGACTTTCTGATAGACCTTTTAAGATGTTGCATTCATTAGTCATCTCTATATTTGAGGACTTATAATGACCATTTATTACTTACCAGATAAAGTCTTCATTGCAATACCTGTCCTCATACTTATGAACAACTCGAGGTCAAAAACCTAGTTTTAAACTTCTTTTGTAATCTCAGAAATGCTTAGCAGGGTGGATGATACATGTAAACACACAACACTTTTTGGATTGATATGAACAGAAAAGAAAATGGAAAGAACAAAAGTGAAACTCACACACTGTCAAGTTTTTCCAGCTGTGAGGACCATAGTGATTGTTGAACATCATACAAATTCAACTTATGTACTATAAGATTTACTCTTTATAGTGTATAAATCTCTGAGCTTTGACAAATGCATATGGTCATGTGCCCGCCATCATAATTAAGATATAGATCAGTTCTGTCACTCTGTGTCTAAACATTTCCTGGGGTCCCTTTGTAGCCATTGCCTCCCCCTGCCTCTGGGAATCATTGATCTGTTTTTTTTGTGCCTATGGATTTTCTTTTTCTGGATGTCATAATGGACTCATCCAGCGTATGGCCTTTTGAATCCGGCTTCTTTCACTTAGCATAATGCATTTGAGATTCATCCATTTTGCTGCATATATCAATAGTTTGTTTCTTTTGCTGAGCAGTCTTTCTTTGTATGGATAGATCACAGTGTGTTTATCCATTAACCAGCTGAAGAACATTTGGGTGGTTTCCAGTTTGGGACAATTATAAATAAAGCTGCTATCATCATTCATGTACAGGTTTTTGTATAAACGTACGGTTTCACTTTCCTTGGGTAAATGCATAGAAGTGGAACTGCTGGATCATGGGGCATGCTTAACTTTTTAAGAAAAAGTCAAACTGTTTTCTAAGGTGGCTGTAACCTTTTGACATTCCCACCAGCAATATATGACACGTCCAGCTGTTCTGCGTCCTCACCAGCACTAGGAATTGTTCATTTTTTTCTTTTTTCTAGACCTCATTATTGATCAAAGTAGTGTCTGTTTTTAAAATTCGCATTATTTCACTAATTCTAATAGATATATTGAGTTTTAAATTTTCTAACATTTTAATTAAGCTAATATATGCAAAACACTATTGATTCCATCTATAATCAATATTCAAAATTATTCATGATTTTTTTATTGATATATAATTGTTGTACAAATGTTGGGGGTACATTTGGTATTTTGATACGTGCATAAAATATGATATGATTGAACCAGGGCAATTGAGGCATTCATCACTGTAAACATTCACCCCTTTATGCTGGGAACATTCTAATTCCACTCCTCCAGTCACTTTGAACTACCCAACAAATTGCTGTTAACTATAATCACCATACTGTAACTATAATCACCATACTGCACTGTTCAACAAGAGGTCTTATTCCATTTAACTGTATTTTGTGCCCATTAACCAACTTCTCTTCTTTCTCTCTACTATTACCCTTCCCAGCCTCTGGTAACCACTTACCAACTCTCTGCCTCCATCAGATACACGTTTAAAGCTCCCACGAGTGAGAGCATGCAAAATTTGTCTTTCTGTGCCTGGCTCATTTCACCCAATGTAATGACCTTCAGTTCTATCCATGTTGCTGAAAATGACATGATTTTATGCTTTTTATGGCTGAATAATATTCCATTGTGTACATGCACTACAGTTTCTTCATCCATTCATCTGTTGATGGGCACTTAGGTTGATTACATATCTTGGCTATTTTGAACAGTGTCACAATAAAGCAACATATATCTCTTCATTATACTGATTTCCTTTCTTTTGGATATATACCCAGCAGTGGGATTGCTGGATCATATGGTAGTTCTGCTTTTAGTTTTTTGAGGAACCTCCAAACTGTTTTCCAGAATGGCTATACTAATTTACATTCTCACCAGCAGGGTACAAGTAAGTTTTCCCCCTTCTCCACATTCTCACCAACATTCATTATTTTTTGTCTTTTTGATAAAAGGCATTTTAACTGAGGTCAGATGATGTTTCATTGTGGTTTTGATTTGCATTTCCCTGATGATTGGGTGATGCTGCACACTTTTTCATATAACTGTGGTCCATTTGCATATCTTCAAATGAGAAATGCCTATTTGGATCCCTTGCCTGTTTCTTAATTCGATTTTTGTGTGTGCATTTTTTGGCTTCTGAGTTGTTTGAGTTTTTATATATTCTGTTTATCAATTCTTTATCAGAGGAATAACTTGCAAATATTTTCTTCCATTCTGTAGATTGTCTCTTCCTTTGTCGATTCTTTTCTTGGGGTGCAGAAGCTTTTTAGCTTGATGTAAACCCATTTGTCAATTCTTGTTTTTGCTGTCTGTGCTTTTGAGGTCGTATCCAAAAACTCTGTGCCAAGCAAGATCAATGTCCCAAAACGTTTCCTCGGTGTTTTCTTCTAGTAGTTTCGTACTTTCAGGCCTTAGATTTAAGTCTTTAATCCATTTTGAGATTTCTGTGCAGGCAAGGTGAGAGATAGGAGGTTAGCACCATTCTTCTGTATATGGGTATCTAGTTTATCTAGCACCGTTTATTGAAGAGACTCTGAAGCCTTTGTTAAAATGGGTTGGTTGTAAATGCATGGACTTACTTATGGCGTATCTACTCTGTTCCACTGGTCTATGTGTCTGTTTTTATTCCAGCACCATGCTGTTGTTTTTTGGATTTTGTTTTTGTTTTGAGACAGTGTTTCACTCTTGTCACCCAGACTGGAGTGCAATGGCACGACCTCGGCTCACTGCAACCTTCACCTCCCAGGTTCAAGTGATTCTCCTGCCTCAGCCTCCCAAGTAGCTGGGGTTACAGATGTCTGCCACCACGCCTGGCTAATTTTTTTGGTATTTTTAGTAGAGACAGGATTTCACCATGTTGGCCAGGCTGGTGTCAAAACTCCCAACCTCAGGTAACCCGCCCGCCTTGGCCTCCCAAAGTGCTCGGATTACAGGCGTGAGCCACTGCGCCCAGCCTACTGTTTTTGTTACTATGGGTTTTTAGTGTGTTTTGAAGTCAAGTAGTGTGGTGTCTCCAGTTTTGTTCTTTTTGCTTGGGATTGCTTTGACTATTCAAGGTCATTTGTGGTTCTATGTGAATTTTAAGATTTTTTTTCTATTTCTATGAAGAATACAATTGGCATTTTGATAGGAGTTGCATTTAATTTGTAGATCACTTTGGTTAGTATTAACATTTTAACAATATAAATTCTTCTAATTCATGAGCATATCTTTCCATTTTGTGTGTGTGTCCTCTTCCATTTCTTTCATTACTGTTTTATACGATTTTTGGAGAGACATTTCACTTCTTTGGCTAAAATGATCTTTATATATTTTATACTTTTTGTAGTTATTATAAATGGGATTGCTTTCTTGATTTCTTTTTCAGATTGTTCAGTATTGGCTATATAAATGCTACTTAATTCTTTTGTTGATTTTGTATCCCACAACTTTACTGAATTTGTTCATGAGTTCTAATAGGTGTTTTTCTTTGTGTGTGGAGTCTTTATGTTTTTCAAATTATAATATCATGTCATCTGTGAACAAGGTCAGTTTGACTTCTTTCTTTCCAATGTGTATGCCCTTAATTTCTTTCTCTTGTCTAATTGCTGTGGCCAGGACTTCTAGCACCACGTTGAATAGAAGTGGTGAAAGTGGGCATCCTGGTCTTATTCCAGATCTTAGAGAAAAGGCTTTTAATTTTTTCCTTTTTGGTAGGTGTTAGTTGTGGGTTCGTCATCTACAAATGGCCTTTATCATTTTGAGGTATGTTCTTTCTATACGCAATTTGTTGAGAGTTTTTATCATAGAAGAATGTTGGCTTTTATTGAATCACTGTGGTTTTAGGCTGCAGCTCCCTAAGGACAGTGTTGAGCAGCCCTTCATGTGTTTTCCTACCATCTGTACGTGATCCCTGATTATCTATTCAAAACTTTTCCTCTTTTAAATTGGGTTCTTTGCTGGTTTTTTTTTTTTTTGATTTTTATTTTATTATTATTATTATTATCATTATTATCATTATTTGAGACAGAGCCTCGCTCTATCGCCCAGGCTGGAGTGCAATGGCGCAATCTCAGCTCACTGCAACCTCCGCCTCCCAGGTTCAAGAGATTCTCCTGCCTCTGCCTCCCGAGTAGCTGGGATTACCAGCACGTGCCACTGTACCCAGCTAATTTTTTGTATTTTTAGTAGAGATGGGGTTTCACCACGTTCGCCAGGATGGTCTCAATCTCTCGACCTCATGATCCACCCACCTTAGCCTCCCAAAGTGCTGGGATTGCAGGCGTGAGCCACCACGCCTGGCCGAGGGTTGTTTGTTTTTATATTGAGTTTTGAGAATTCTTTGAATATTTTGGATATACATCCTTGTCAAATCCATGTTTTGCAAATATTTCCTCCTACTCTGCGGCTTGCGTTTTTTTATTTACATACAATAGAATTCACAGCGGTATACATATCTATGAGTTTTAACACAGGCATAGATTCTTGTAACCATTACCACAAACAGGACATTCCAACACCTAGAGAATTCCCTCTTGCTCCCCCTTTGCCGAGACCCTCTCCACACCCTATCCTCTGGCAACATATTCACTGTCCCTGTAGTTCTGCTTTTTCCGAATAAATGTAAACATATAATATGTCATCTTTTGAGACTGGCTTAGTGCACATAGCATACTGCTGAGTAGTATCCTATTATACTAATACACTACGGTTTATTTATCCATTTGCCTACTGAAGGACACTTATGTCATTTCCAGCTTTTGGTAACAAGGATTTTTGGGAAATAAATGCAATTTTCACAATGAATAAATACAAAACATTAGACTTTGTTGAAGACAACAGATTCAAGCAATGCTGTTATGTTTGAGAAAGTTAGCTAAGAACAGGTAACAGGAAAGTGGAAAGAAAGACCACCATGGGATGAGCTCAGTTAGGATGATATATACACAGGGAATGAGAAAAGCAGAAAACTCATATGAGGAACTGGATGAGCCAGGAAAGCTGCCCAGGTCAGCAGTGGACCCTGGCTTGCAGTTGAGTGCACGAAATAGAGAAGTGTTCGTAACTTCATGAAGCTATGATCACATTCAATATTTTATTCATATTTTTATAATTTCTCCTCCCTGCTTCTGAGAAAGCATTATCATCAAAAGCTATTTGCATCAAGACAGCTAAAAACTGAATCCTAAAGAAAATTCAGAAACCATATTGTGGAAGAGACAAGAGAGAAGAAATCAGCTAAGAACCTGAAATGAGATACTTATTTATTCTATGGGCTTCCTATGAGCTAAGACAAAAAGAGATAATTTTGATTCTCTTGGTTTTCCATTGAAAGAACATCAGTTTTTCAGGAGAGGAAAACCTTTTTCTGTCATTAAATCCTCAGATATATTTTTCACATAATTTCTGATACAAAAGACCCATAAGAGGCCAGCCACGGTGGCTCACGCCTGTAATCCCAGCACTTTGGGAGGCTGAGGTGGGCAGATCACTTGAGGTCAGGAATTTGAGACCAGCCTGGCCAACATGGCAAAATCCTGTCTCTACTAAAAGCACACACACACACACAAAATTGGCGGCATGGTGGCGTGCACCTGTTATCCCAACTACTCAGGAGACTGAGGCAGGATAATTGCTTCTACCCAGGAGCAGAGGTTGCAGCGAGCTGAGATCGTGCTACTGCACTCCAGCCTGGGCAACAGAGTGAGACTCCGTATCAAAAACAAAATAAAAAACACATAAAAATATCAAAAACAGCATGAAAACAGTTTTGCAAGGGATGCAAAACATTTCTTCATATGAAAAGCTATTGCATCCACCTTCGACATAACTTAGTAGAACATAGCAGCATGCAGAAATTCAGTCATTCACATTCCATTTCTCAAATGTAGTCAGTAGATATCACTTGAATCAAAATCACCTGGAACTACATGATACACATACAAATCCTTAAGTCCTATCCCAGACCAACTAAACCAAAACTTGGGGGAACAGGGACCAGGAATCTAGTACATTAAACTTTGAGAAGCACCTCTATAGCATAGTATGGTTGCTTTAATGTCCAGAAATGGAAAAATTAAGGAAAATGAATAATTAACATATCCCTGAAACCATCTCTTTTGATATTAATTGCTTCTGTTGTGCTTCGGCAGTCCATTCAGTGCTGAGTTCTTTTGTAAGAACTAGGGTGCAAACTTTTGGTATTACTGACTTCTATTTGAGAATGGAAATACTTTGAAGTCTGTAAATCTACAAAAGAAGCTGTATGGCTGCTTGTCTCTTAAAAAAAAAAAAAAAAAAAACGAAAAAACTTGGGCGGGCACAGTGGTTCATGCCTGTAATCCCAGCACTTTCAGAGGCTGAGGTGGATGACTCACCTGAGGTAAGGAGTTCGAGACCAGCCTGACCAACATGGAGAAAACTATCTCTACTAAAAATACAAAATTAGCCAGGTGTGGTGGTGCTTGCCTGTAATCCCAGCTACTCAGGAGGCTGAGGCAGGAGAATTGCTTGAACCTGCGAGGCGGAGGTTGCAGTGAGCTAAGATTTTGCCATTGTACTCCAGCCTGGGCAACAAGAGTGAAATTCCATCTCAAAAAAAAAAAAAAAAAAGTCAAAAAACAAAAACAAAAAAACTCATAAGCAAATGAATAAAGAAAATAAAACGATTCATAGTATTTTCATATCTCTTTGCCCAAACCATCTGCTTTGAGCATGTTAGCATACTACATGTTAGTGTCTACACTGTCCATCACAAATGAGACATAAACACAGACCAGGAGGCCCTTAACATGAAAACACCTTGCCTGCAGCTTTAGTTTATGTATGTGCCTGAAAGTAATAAACTACAGTTCTTTAAAAATATTCTGTGGTTTAGATGTGCTCCCACAGTTAGTCAAGGTTACTGGAGTGCTACAGTCGATGATTCATGAATCTCCTTATTCTTACTTCAAGAAACTAGTAGAGGATTTGGTAATTTTCTTTTTAAAAGAAGGATAAGTAGATGAGGCTAGCTAGTGAGAAGTAAGTGGAAGTTTCAAGTCAAGAAAATATATTGCATTTATGTTATAATCACATTAATGCTTAGATCTATCACATACCCAAAGATCTTGAGATACATATACTTCCTGGGAGAAGATGGCAGCTTGTCTGACAATGTCCATGGGCCTTATCTGTGCCTGGCAGCAAATGGCATTTGTTAAGCCCCGTGGAGAGTGTGAAATGCTGGATGTGTTAGAAAGCATCTATAAGTCTACATTGTGGGAGGAAAAATAACATGAACACTGAAAGACACATTGGAGTAACCTGAATTTCTAAAACTCAATAGAAAAATAGGAAGAATATTTCCACTAAAAATAAAACGCCAAACTTTAAATCTATAAATTAAAAGCACCATTTTGCCTATCGGAATGTACCCAAAAATATCAGTAACCACCTCCATTGTTTACTTTGGAAAAGTTAGCAAAACAAGATATGTGAACGTTGTGTTGGACTTACTGATTAAAATCAGCTTGCATTTCTATTTAACCCAATCCTTTTTGTCTCATGAGCTGAAATAGTCTTAGTTTCCTATCCGATATGGACCACTCTTTCTTTTCCCCACTCCTACCTTTGACTCCTAAAGTATGTATTCCCCAGAGGGCCTTTATGACCTGTTTTCTCATTTCTGCACTATATACTGTATTATGTATACAGGGGGATATGCACTGTATGATTTTTGCCCCTAAAGGACTCTGGTTTGTCTGCTTACCCTAACACTTGATTTTTTTCAATTATGCAGTTCATAATAACTGGAAGTTCTCTTAGATATTTTCCCAATTTTAAACATTAAATATTTTAGACTCATTCCAGCCCATTTCCTTTTCTCATCTTTGACTCTTTCTTGAAATGACCCCTTTTAGTTCAGCCAAATGTAAACAAAACTGAATTTTAGCTCTGCTCTTATAAGAGCTGTATTTAGACTATGATTTGCTCCAGGCCAATACTTTTCAAAGAGGAGCTTTTGATCTCTGGAGAATCTTTGAAGGTGAAAGATACCAGAAATAGGAAGCCTGGATTTTCAAAAATATATATTTGTTCATCATAACTTATGTTGGAATAAAAAATGACATTTAGATGTAAATAAAAAGCATCTTAGCATGGAGGGCCACTTATATAACTCAAAAATGCAAAATGATCCCATAATTCATGGAAACAACTATCTGAGTTCCCAACTTATTTCAAAACGGGTTTTACTGTATGATTCCATCTATAAGAAATGTCCAAAAAAGACAAATCTATAGAGACAGAAAGTGCACTGGAGGTTGCCTGGGGCTGGGATGGGAGGATGAGGGCAGTGGGGAGAGGCTGCTAATGGGTTTGGGGTTTCTTTTCCGAGATGAAGTTGTTGTTTTTTTTTTTTTTTTGAGATGGAGTTTCACTGTTGTTGCCCTGGCTGGAGTGCAATAGCATGATCTCGGCTCACTGCAACATCCACCTCCAGGGTTCAAGTGATTCTCCTGCCTCAGCCTCCTGAGTACCTGGAATTATAGGCATGTGCCAACATGCCCAGCTAATTTTTGGGGGGTTTTGTTGTTGCTGTTTGTTTTTTTTTTTAGCAGAGACAGGGTTTCTCCATGTTGGTCAGTCTGATCTTGAACTCCTGACCTCAGGTGATCTGCCCACCTCGGCCTCCCAAATTGCTGGGATTACAAGCATGAGCCACCGCGCCCAGCCTCTGCAGCTGTTTTAAAGTTAGTACTGATGGTTTTAAAGATAGTATTCATGGTTGCACAACTCTGTGTATATGCCAAAAGCCACTGAGTTGTACATTTTAACAAGGTGAATTTTATGGTATGTGTCTTATATTGCAATAAATCTGTGATTTTAAAAAATTGATTTATAGAATTCCCATCAGTCAATACGAAAATAATAAACAATACACTAGAAAATCAGCAAAGAATATGTGTTGGAAACACACAAAAGAGGAACCACCATTAGACAAATAAGTGTGAAAACAGACACAATATCAGGTGTGGCCAAGAAAATGCAAAACAAAGCAAGGTATTTTAAACCCATTATATTGGAAAAAATTATAATAATTCCAAGTGACAGCAGGTTGTGAGAACGAGAGTCTCATACACAGCTGGCGGGGATGTAAATGAGTAACGACAGCTTTGGAGTGCAATTTGGCAACACCTCAAAGTTGAACATAAGTATACCTTACAACCACATAGTTCCATTTTCCAGTGCACTGCCACATATACAAGTAAAGAAGCAAGCACAGAAGCCTCCACTAGCATTGTTTGTCATAGAGGACAATGGACACTACTCAAATACCTATCAATGAAGACCAGCAGAATCAGGCTGTAGTGCATATATACCATACAATCCTCTATGGCACCAAAATAAATAAATTAGATTCACTGGGAAAGAAATGTATTCACAAAACTCATGCCACAGGATTTTCTTAAGGGAGACAGAGTTGGAAAAATAAGATTACACTAAGGGTTCCTGCTATGCACAGCACAAGGTTTGACCTCGGCTGGAGCTGGGTCATGATTTGGCTCTAAAGATTTAGTGGCCAATGTAAAAAAAGGGAAATGTGATCAATGACAGAATGAGACTGTGTTATAAAAACATGCAACTATTCCTGGCACAAAGATCAGAGAGAATTTTCCTCCAGAACTTTCCTAAAGAGGCCACCGTGCCAGGTGGGCGGTCGGCAGCTTTGCCAGCCTCGTTCTCTCATCCACAGGACTGAGTCTCCTTTCCTCAAAGATGAGCACACACACTGCCATCACCAAGTGCTTTATCTGACGATTCATTTCTAAGAACAACAATCACAAATTAGTGTATCTATAGGGTTTCATGTGGCCAGAACAGTGTTTTAAATTTTTATTTTAAGAGACAGGGTCCTGCGCTGTCACTTGGTTAGAGAGCAGTGGCATTATCACAGTTCACTACAGCCTCGAACTCCTGGGCTCAAGCAACATCCTGCCTCAGCCTCTCGAGTAGCTGGATCTATAGGCACACGCCACCACACCTGGCTAACATTTTTTTTTTAAATTTTGTAGAAACAAGGGTCTCACTGTATTGCCCAGGCTGATCTCAAACTCCTGACCCCAAGAGATCCTCCCGCTTTAGCCTCCTAAAGTGCAGGGATTACTGGCATGAACCACCATGCCCAGCTAAAACTTTGACATCTGAATACCTTATGTGAGACATGCACTCCTTAGAATAACACTGTCAAACAACACTTTCTGCAATAATGGCCATGTTCTGTGTCTCCACTGTCCAGTGTAGAAGCCAGGAGCTGTATGTGGCTACCTACAGAGAGCTTGAAATGTGGCTAGTGAGGTGGAGGGGATGAATGAAAATTGTATTTAATTTTGACTAATTTTAATGTAATAGTCGCATGGGGCTAGTAACCATCCTGCTGCATGGCACAGCTCCAGACGCCCACAAGTCCTACCATTCCCTACTTGATCAGCCACTCACTTTCAGCATCACACGTTTTGGTTTGTGTCCGGCCTCTGAAGGTGTTTTTCCTTGTGATTCATATTTTTTTTTATTTTAATTTTTTAAACTTTGATATGGAGTCTCACTGCAACACCCAGGCTGGAATGCAATGACGTGACCTCGGCTCACTGCAACCTCTGCCTCCCGGGTTCAAGCGAATCTCCTGCCTCAGCCTCCCAAATAACTGGGATTATGGGCACCTGCCACCACACCTGGCTAATTTTTGTATTTTTAGTAGAGATGGGGGTTTTACCATATTGGCGAGGCTGGTCTTGAACTCCTGACCTCAAGTGATCTGCCTGCCTCGGCCTCCCAAAGTGCTGGGATTACAGGCGTAAGCCACTGCACCCAGCTTTGCTACTGATATTTTAAAGTATTGTGTGTCACGGAATGGACAGATTGTGCATCCTCTTTTGTTCATTTTTCAACAAATACTCCTTCTACCTGGGCGGTACCTGTTCTGTGTCAGACACAGCGCTTGTCATGTGAGAGGGAACGTGCCCAGGTGGACGGCAGCACTGTGGGCTGCGAGATGCACGCAGGGTGGGTGCCCAAGAAGGCGGCTCTGGAAGGTCTCACCTGGACTCCGTGGGACGGGAAAGTGCCCTCTCCGGGAGAGCTAAGGATAGAGACAAGCCAGCTGGGGTTGCGGCCATTTCCCGGAAAATAGCGTGGCCTATTCTAGGGATTCAAAGATATTCACTCGCTTTTAGAATGCGGGGGTGGGAGATGATGAAAGAATGGCAAGGGTGAAATCTTGCAAGATGTTTGAACCATATGAAACCAACTTTTGCCTGAGAGCAATAGAAAGCCACTGAAAAATGTTAGGCAGGGGAACAGGTTCTTGTCATCTCTACATTGAAAATAATCCACCCAAATTACCATTTCATCCAGCAACGCGCCTTCTGGGTGTATACACACCCAAAAGAATTAAAAGCAGGGTCTCAAAGGGATATTTGTACACCTTTATTGATGGCAGCATGATTGACAATAGCTGAGAGGCGGAGGCTGCCCAGATGTCCATCAACAGATGAAAGGAGAAACCAGATGAGATATGAATATCCAGCGGAGTTGACTCAGCTTTTAAAAGGACGGAAGGCCTGACACATGCTACGACATGGATGAGCCTTGAAAATATTATACTGAGTGAAAGAAGCCAGACACGAAAGGCCATATATTGTGTGATTCCACTTATATGAGACAAGAGGAGTAGTCAAATTCAGAGACAGAAAGGAACGGTGGCTGCCAGGCTGAGGGGAGGAAAGACTGGGGAGTTATGGTTAATGTGTACAGAGTTCTGGTTTGGGAGGATAAAAAGTTCCATGATGGATGTTAGGGTGATGGTTGCCCCACAGTAGGAATGTCCTTAAGGCCACTAAACTGTACACTTAAAAATGGTTAAGATGGAAAATTTTGCCATGTATGTTTCAGCATGATAAAATACAATATAATAAATCCACCATTCTCTCTCTCTCTCTCTCTCTCTCTCTCTCTCTCTTTCAGATGGTATTCCACTCTTGTTGTCCAGGCTGGAGCGCAGTGGTGCCATCTCATCTCACCGCAACCTCTGCCTCCTTGGTTCAAGCAGCTGGGATTACAGGCACACGCCACCACACCCAGCAAATTTTTGTATATTTAGCAGACACGGGGTTTCACCATGTTGGCCAGGCTGGTCTCAAACTCCTGACCTCAGGTGATCTACCTGCCTCGGCCTCCCAGGGTGCTGGGATCACAGGTGTGAGTCACTGCGCCCAGCCAAATCCACCATTGTATCTTGCTAAAACTACGCAGAAGTCTCCTAACTGATCTCTCTGCAATTGTTCTTGATCACTTGCAATGTGTCTTCTACACAACAGAGACAGTAGTTGTGAAACAGGAGACATGTCTCATCTCCCCGCTTCTGAAAAGCTGTCATTGGATGGCCGGGCCTTGCATTTCCTCCTCACCTCCCTGGCCTCATTGGCCTCACTCTCCCTCTGGCTCACTCCACTCCAGCCCCACTGGCCTGTTGGCTATACTCCGAGCACACGAAGCAAGGGTCCACTCTAGGGTCTTCTCACCAGCAACGTTCTTTCCTCTGCTACTCGCCTACTTTGCTTCTTCACTTCATTCTGCTCAAATACCACTCCTGAAGCCCCTCCCTTGAACACCCAATCTAAAAGCATCCCTTCCTTGTTTTCCTCTGTGGCACTTCCCCTACCCACCATTTTATCACATAGCCATTTGTTTGTTTGTTTACCGTCTGCCTCTTCTGCCACGTAAGATCCGTGAAGGCAAGGACTTTGCTTTGTACACAGGACCGGAACAGTACTCAGCACGTGGGAAACATTCAATAAATATTTGCTGAATAAAAGAATGATTGAATTTGCATCTTAGAAAGATTGTGAGAATGGGTTGGAGTGGGAGTCACAATAAGAGGTTGGATGGCCGGTGGATGGTGGCTACTCACACGAGCAGTAGAGAGGGCTGGGACAGTGGCATCCAGGCCATGAAGAAATGTAGGGATACAGAGATCTTTAGAAGACAAAAGCCAGAGGCCAGATGCAGGGTCCATCCACTGAGCTGGAAACTCGGGAGGAGGAGCAGGTTTTCAGAAGAGAAGGAGCTTGGTTTTTGAACTCCTTCAACAGACTAGCCCGGTAGAGATGTTCAGTGGGCAGTTGGATATATTCAGCACAGACTTCTGGGCTAGCAATGTAGCTTTAGCAGTTCATAAATATAACATTAGTGGAAATTTTGATAACTGCGACGCAGCAGTTAGTTGGAGGTTATACATTTGAATAAGTATTGAATGCACATATTCAATGTTGCCAATTAATGTCAGACTCATGTGCTTTCACAGTCTGCCAAGCTGGTCATATTTTAAAAACTGTGTATGGAATGCAGGAAATGAAATGTCTATTTAAAAATAAAAAGTATTGCTTTGCTGGGAAGGGATTTAAAATATTTGTAAAAGATAAAAAATTGTTAAAAATTAAATAAATAAAAAGTAATTTTTTTTATTGTAACTGGATCGACTTGAATGAATGATATCCAATTCTAAGGCCATATATTCTTCAATCTGGCTAATTAAATATGTAAACTAATGTTCAGCCTCTATGCAAGCATCTTCCTCCTTTATATTTAAAAGAGATCTCCTAATCCAACTTCATCATTTCACACATGAAAAAATAAAATTCCAGAGAGTTGGATTAGGAGCTCTCTTTTAAATATAAAGGATAAAGAGTTCATAATTATGGGTACATTGCTTCCATTTGTGTTTCAGTATACCCTTGGAAGACTCCTTCAAAATTGCTCATTGTGATCACTTTTTTTTAGGATTTTAAAAAATTATTATTATACTTTAAGTTCTGAGATACATGTGCTGAACATGCAAGTTTGTTACATAGCTATACACATGCCATGGTGGTTTGCTGCACCCATCAACCCATCATCTACATTAGGTATTTCTCCTGTTAGCCCTCCCCTAGACCCCCACCCCCAACAGGCCCCAGTATGTGATGTTCCCCTCTGTGCCCATGTCATTGTTCAACACCCACTTATGAGAGAACATGCGGTGTTTGGTTTTCTGTTACTGTATGAGTTTGCTAAGAATGGTGGTTTCCAGCTTCATCCATGTCTCTGCAAAGGACATGAACTTATCCCTTTTTTAAGGCTACATAGTAGTCCATGGTTATATATGTGCCACATTTTCTTTATCCAATCTATCATTGATGGGCATTTGGGTTGGTTCCAAGTATTTGCTATTGTGAACAGTACTGCAATAAACATATGTGTGCATGTGTCTTTATAATAGAATGATTTATAATCCTTTGGGTATATACTCAGTAATGGATTGCTGGGTCAAATGATATTTCTGGTTCTAGATCCTTGAGGAATTGCCACACTGTCTTCCAGAATGGTTGAACTAATTTACACTCCCTCCTACAGTGTAAAAGTGTTCTATTTCTCCACATCCTCTCCAACATCTGTTGTTTCCTGACTTTTTAATGACTGATTCTAACTGGCATGAGATGGTATCTCAATGTGGTTTTGATTTGCATTTCTTTAATGACCAGGGATGATGAGCTTTTTTTCATATATTCGTTGGCCACATAAATGTCTTCTTTTGAGATGTGTCTGTTCATATCTTTTGCCCACTTTTTGATGGGATTGTTTGTTTTTTGTTGTTGTAAATTTGTTTAAGTTCCTTCTAGATTCTGGTTATTAGCCCTTTGTCAGATGGATAGATTGCAAAAATTTTCTCCCATTCTGTAGGTTGCCTGTTCACTCTGATGATAGTTTCTTCTGCTTTGCAGAAGCTCTTTAGTCTAATTAGGCCCTATTAGTCAACTCTGGCTTTTGCTGCATTGCTTTCGGTGTTTCAGTCACAAAGTCTTTGTGATTTCTTAAAGAACTAAAAATAGAACTACCATGTGATCCAGCAATCTCCCTATTAGGTATCTATCCAAAGGGAAAGAAATCATTATATCAAAAAGATACCTGTACTTATATGTTTATTACTGCACTATTCATACTAGCAAAGATATGGAATCAACCTGTGTTTCCATCAACGGAGTACTGGATAGAGAAAAAGTCATGTGTGTGTGGACACACACACACACACACACACACACACACACCATGGGATACTACTTAGCCATAAAAAGGGATGAAATCAAGTATTTTATAGCAACAAGGAGGGAACTGGAGACCATTATCCTAACTGAAATAACTCAGAAACAGCAAGTCAAATACTGCATGTTTTACACTTGTATGTTCATCACAACACTATTCACACTAGCAAAGATATGGAATCAACCTAGGTGCTTTATACAACTGTGGGTTGGATAAAGCAAATGTGGTATATATATGCCATGGAATACTACACAGCCATAAATGAGAATGAAATCATGTCCTTTGCAGAAACATGGATGCCGCTAGAGGCCATTATCCTAAGTGAATTAACACAGAAGCAGAAAACTAAATACCACGTGTTCACTCAGTGAGAGCTAAACACTGGATACTCATGGACACAAAGATGCCAATGATAGTCATTAATCTAGGAGCAAGCATTAACAAAAAGAAGGAAAATATTAAAATAAATCAACTTTGTATATTACAGAATATTAAAAACTCTGCACAAGAAGAGATTTGATCTCCAAAAAAGCTGAGAAAATCCCAAATAGGAAAACCAAAGAAATACATGTCAAGGCACCTCATAATTAAACCTCTGAAAGCTAAAAATAAAGGAAAAAACTTTGAAATAGAAAAATTAAAGAAAAGAATTAAATGAAATTCAAATTACGGTGGCCATACTGGAACACACATGCACACAAAACATACCCCATGCTCTCACTTACAAATGGACACTAAACTATGGGGACACATGAACGTACAGATGACACTGGAGACTCTGAAAGATCAAAGGATAGGACAGGGGTAAGGTTTGAAAAATGACTTATTGGACACAATGTTCACTATTCTAGTGATGGGTATCCTAAAAGCCCAGACTTCGTCACTACACTATATATGCATGTAAGAAACCTGCACTTGTACCTGCTAATAGTAGAAAGTTGTTTTAAAAATTTGCTCATTGTTACTGAGCTGTAGTTCATCAGTATCAAGGCGACCTGGATATCCTGCAGTTACCCAGCTGTTTCACTCAGCGAAGCCATTGTCAAACACTGACTTTTCACTTTATTACCTTTCAGCAAAATGTGACTGGCTGTTAAACATGTAATGGAACTGCTGGAGAGAAGAGATTTGATCTCCAAGGTGTGTTCAGATTTCACACTACAATTAGGTTGCTGCAAACATAATTGTGGGTTTGGCCATTACTTTTAATGGCCAAAAAATAGCCAAAACCGCAATGACATTTGTAATAAAAAGTACGGCCATTTCAAACTTGGTTTAAAGCTTTTTGGACTTTATTACCATTCAAAGGCTAGTCTCGAACGAGTTTCCTACTTCATGGAAAAGTATAATCAGAGCGTCTCCCTGAGGATCAAACTTTAGTGACTGCTTTTAGCAGTGAAAATATTCTTAGTGGCAGAATAAAGCATAATCTCAATTGTGATGGTCAATCAGCCAGAGCTAGCAATTTTTCTCTTCATTCCAGAAATTAATGGTGGCAGATCCTTTGAATGGCTAATCCTGAAGCCTCCACAGCCTCTTCTCCCTGTCCTTCCTGCTGGCAGTGCTTCCTTGCAACAGGAGGTGGTCAAGTGACTCAACAGAAGACATAAGTGGAAATCCTTCCGGACAAATGCCTGAAAGTTGGCATAGCCATCTCCCCTAGCTCCCTTTCTACCTTCTGCACAAGATGACTTGAGTTCAGGGGCCATCTTGAATTTACAAAGGAAAAGGCCAAGGGACTCACACACTGTAGATCCTGACAATGTCTAATTGCTAAACGAAAACTCACCAATTGCAGATTTCTTGTTGTATGAAAAAAATATTTTCTTTTACATTTAAGCCACTGTAGATGTATTTTGTTTCCTGCAGCTAAATATTATTACAACAAAAATGCTAATGAAATAAATCAAATTGAAAGGGTTGGAAAATAGAATTGGGCCTATCAGAATATTTGTGGGTTGGCCTCAGGTGTTAGCGTATAAGTATGTGTATAAGCATGTTTATTTCAAGTCTCTAATACCTCCCCACTGGTTGTAAACTACCTGTATAAGGTTCTCTGTTGCCCAGGCTGGAGTGCAGTGATACAATCTTGGTTCACTATAACTTCCACCTCCTGGGCTCAAGGGATCCTCCCATCTCAGCCTCCCTAGTTGCTGGGACCACAGGCACACACCACCACACCTGGTTAATTTTTGCATTTTTGGTAGACATGTGGTTTTACCATGTTGCCAAGGCTGGTCTTGAACTCCTGAGCCTCCCAAAGTGCTGGGATTAGAGGCACGACCCACTGCGCCCAGCTAGGTTTCCTTAATAGGTCCAGTTTGTCTCTTTTACACGGCCACAATCAAGGATGGAAAAAAAAAAAAAAGAAACCTAGAGAGTTGGTATCAGAAGACAACTTCCATACACATGGAAACTTTTCTAATTTGGTAAGCTTTGAATATCACCAAAAGATTTGAGATAATAGCCTAGGAGCATGAAATTATAAAAATGGTTAGGGACCTTCTTAGAGAGTTTATGAAGCTCTAGAGGGCTGTGTCCACATGACCAAGTGCTGAGGAGCTTAGGGAAAATCTGCTTTGCCCAGCCAGGACTCGGGTGCCGCTCTTGTCCTTACACAACCTTGGAACAACCCACTTCCTCGTCTGTGCAGTCAGCTTCAGCTGACTAAGCCATTGCGAGCGCTGGGCTCTGTTGCTATTAGTGCCTTGGCCAGATCACTATAAACCATCTGCTGGCTTTCCCTGCATCCATCATCCTGCAAAGATCACGGTTCAATCTGTTCTACCACACTGGGGCCAAAGCTCCCTGATTGACAATGTTAGTCAATTTCAAAGTGAAGCTCTTACCAACAATGGGTTGTTTCTCCTATCCTTTGTATCCCTACCCTGCTTCAGTTTTACAAATAACCTTCACAGTTGGCCTTGGAAATCCAGAGACATTTGCTTGGCTCTCTGACTTTGCAGGACATGGCTGAGCAAATGTCTGAATGATATTTTGTCATCCTTCTTAAACTTACCATTAGCCCACTGTGAAACAGGTGAAATCAGCTCTTTCTGGCTGTACTAGAACATCCCCTGAGCACCCTCAGAGCTTCCTACTCTCCCCACTGCCACCCTGTGACTCCCTGACTGCCCAGAACCACCCCCTGGAAAGCTTGTACATGTCTCCCCAGTCAATCATCTGTCACGTTAGGGAAACTGGCCTCCCATGAGCAAGCTAGCTTAGGCTTAAGGTTTTATACCATCTGGGCACCAGCTTTTTAATAACCACTCTAAAACCAAAAGAATGAACCCGGTGGCACTATGTCAGGCACCAGTGACAGGCTACTGGGAGACATCGTGTGCCAATACCTGCCCCACGCATGCCTCGACCCAGCCTGACTTCACAAGGAGGCCTCTGTAGTCTCCCTCCTGTGGGACGATGTGATTACTCTGGCACTTAAAAATAACAAAGTAAACACAAATACAAGTTGTGCATGTTTTATTTATCCTCTTCCTGATATCAGCTGTTTCCTAAATCAAGGCATCTTTTTTGTTAACTATATGAGTTAGAAAATGGTGTCCATATGTGCAGTTGTGAAAATCCTAGAAGCTTACCCAACCGGTTGACCTGTCCCACGCCACTGTAACCACACACAGACAAAACTTTAAGTGAGTCAGAGAAGAAGTCTACTGGGTCACTTTCCTTCAGATCAGTGTCTCTGTCCAGTAGCTACTGAGTAGCATTCGACTGCTCTCCTGTAACACAAGTGTTCTATGCAGTGATTTAGTCTATGTTTTTGTTTCATGAATTTGTTTATTCTGCTTACTACAAATGAAGCATCAACAAATTATTCTGTCATTAAGTGCACTGTTAGACTCTCCTTCGAATCTTGCAAATTATTCTTTTCAGTGGTATGTGGAAGCTACCAGAATAATGATCTGCTAAGTATCTGTCCTGTTTCAGTGGCTCTTGAAGAAAAAAGCATGACAATTATGAGAGCAATGTTTTGGGTACTTAAGGCTGATGTCATAACTCATTTCGAAAGTCCTTATAATCACCATCTCCACTCATACCTCCTGCCAGACTTTTTGAGTCTTATTAAAAGTATCTTTAAAATCATGAGAAGCATGTTCAAAGTAATTTAAGAAAACAAACTTTACACCTTTGCAAAAATAGCCCGCTGGGAATTATTGGTGTCAATTCCAAACCCTGACAGACTTCGTGGTGTGAATTTCACCTGCCACTTATGAGTTCCCAAAGGCTTGATCCAGGGCAGCTGGGAAGTAAACAGGAGACTTACAGAAAAATAATTAGAAGGGGACTCCCTGTCCCACCAGTGTTCTTTATTTCCTTCTCTTTCTCTGTAGAACAGACTCCCAGCCTAAAAATCATTCCCGTTAGAATATGCCTAACAAGAAATGGGCAGATGCATTCCCATCTATGATGCAAAGCAAGCTTATGCCGCTCACTCTTACTGGGAGCAAAACAAACCAACATGTAAACAAAATGCACTACCAGGCATACGAAGTCATGGATGGACGATTTCACCTGAGAGGCTGTGTTGTCACATGGTGGCAGGTGCATAAATGTATTACCAGTTCGATTATCCATCCTGCTGTGAGCCCTTCTCTCCTCTCATGTCCCTAGTGAGCCCTCCAAGGAAGCTTCTGCTCTTCCAGGTGCGAAACAAGCACAATGACAAGCTCCCACATTCGGCATGTCATCGAGGATTGATCTCACAGCCGTGTCACTGTGTCTGACTCTCTTTCCTTGCCTGCACCGACAAGATCAACATTAGAAATGTGCAAGGGGAAAGGCTGTTTTTTTCGCTGTCTTCATCACAGCGTCTTTCTTCTTCCTGCTGTTGATGATGTCTCTCTAGCTCTACTAATTTCCAGATGGGTGGCAATTCTGTCCCACAAAGCCAGACGGAATTACAACCCAACACTGCATTTGGGTGCAAGTGCATTACCTACTTGTTCTATACATCCTATCTGTACTTAGATAA
This sequence comes from Cheracebus regulus, assembly GCA_963574635.1. Classification (NCBI taxonomy): domain Eukaryota; kingdom Metazoa; phylum Chordata; class Mammalia; order Primates; family Pitheciidae; genus Cheracebus; species Cheracebus regulus. The sequence continues at coordinate 9,434 of CAUYQU010097651.1, read as the reverse complement.
GTGAGAATCTTTGGACATCATAAAATGATAATGACTTTTAGTTTACATGTTCAAAGGTCAAGAAGAGATATAGGAGGAAGAGTCTTATTCGGTTTCATTTTTTTTAACTGTATGCTTTCAATCAATCCAATGGAATGAAATAGTAAACTTGTAAGGAAGTAATCTTGCATCTATTTTCTACTAATCTGGAAAAAAAATAAGGGGAATGATAATGCTATAATGCAGTGAATTAGCTCAGGCTTAACAAGTTCCTGCAATGACTGCTTTGTTAGGCAAATGATATCTTCACATGCTTTAAGGATTAGAAAAACCCAGAGCTGGAGAGACAAAAATGGATCTGTCAAACAATCTGAACCAAGCCTGCCAGAAGTTTTCCTTACGTTTACTTCTAAAGGAAATTGGGCTTAGTATTAATTTTGTGACAATTTTTTTAAAACCTAGAATCAACTCATTGCTCTTCAAAAGATCTTTGAGAAGGCTGAACATGGTGGCATGCACCTATAGACCCAGATACTCAGGAGGCAAGGCAGGAAGATTGCCTGAGCCCAGGAGTCTGAGACCAAGTGTGCAATGATCACACCTGTGAATAGTCACTGCACTCCAGCCTGGGCAACACTGTGAGACCTTGTCTTAAAATAATTTTTTTAAACATCTTTTAGAAGTAATACATTTAACAATGTAATACTTAAAAGCAGTGTTTGGCTTCACACACTGACACAGGTTCAAATCCTGGTTCTGCCACTCATCAGCTACATGACTTTGAACAGGTTAGTAAGACTCAGTTTCCTCACCTACGAAGGAGGAATGAGAGGATTTCTATGAGGTTTCATGTGAGGCATCATGTATATAAAAACAGTATAACATAATGGTGATGAGGATCCTGACTTGGGATCAGATCCAGGCACAGCTTATTAGTTAAGTGACGTTGGGAATATTATTTAACTTCTCTGAGCTTCAATGGTGCTGTGATTCATATGTCACAGGGCTGCTGGAGTTTTAGTGAGACTCTAGTACAGGGGTTAGCAAACTTCTATTTCTCTCTCTCTCAGTCTCGAAAACGAGGGCTCGCTATGCTGCCCAGGCTGGACTTGAACTCCCGGGCTCAAGCAGTTCTCCTGCTCCAGCCTCCTGAGTAGCTAGGGCTACAAGCAAGCACCACCATGCTTGACGAAACTTTTCTTTTCTTTTTTCTTTCCTTTCCTCTTTCCATTCCTTTCCTTTCTTTATCTTTTCTTTTTTCTTTTCTTTTCTTTTCTTTTCTTTTCTTTTTGAGATGGAGTTTCACTCTTGTTAGCCAGGCTGGAGTGCAATGGCACGATCTCAACTCACCACAATCTTCCGCCTCCCGGGTTCAAGTAGTTCTCCTCCCTCAGTCTCCCCAAGTAGCTGGGATTACAGGCATGTGCCACCACACTGGCTAATTTTTGTATTTTAGAGACGGGGTTTCTCCTTGTTGTTCAGGCTGGTCTTGAACCCCTGACCTCAGGTGATCCACCTGCCTTGGCCTTCCAAAGTGCTGGGATTACAGACATGGGCCACTGTGCCCGGTCTAAACTTTTCTTTAAAGGCTAAAATAGTAAACATTTTAGGTTTTGCAGGCCATACGGTCTCTGTCACAACTACCCAACTCGGCCCTTGTTGCACAAAAGCAGTCATAGAGAATGTTTAAATGAATAGGTGTGGCTGCGTTCCAATACAGTTCTGCTCACAAAAGCAGGTGGTGGGTCAGATTTTGTCCAGGAGCCATAATTTGCCAATTCCTGCTCTGGTAGATGATTGATAAATGATAGCTCTAAAGTATATATATATATATAACCTTTTAAATTAAGGTAATTGGTAACAGATGAGATAGAAAGTGAAAAAACATTGAAGATTCTAATCTTGGCATACTGAAAATAAAGAATAAGAAGATCCAACTTCAGGATAATAGAGAAATTAAACAGAATAGGTTATAATGTAAATCACTGTGTACAGTTACGGCTAGTTGCTAATTTTATATCTACTCTTAAGAGCATGAGAGAACCAAGGTGAAGAAAGCCAAGTGCTAAGAATGGCAGAGAAGAAAAGTTGAAGAAACCTAGGTGATTGACAGAAACCATGACTGATGACATCATGGAGCGGCTAGACCAGCCTGGGACTTCCTGTCTCTATGCGTCTTGGAACATGAGAAAAATAAACTGCATTTGATTATGTTCCTTTATTCAGGTTCCCTTACATGCAGCTGCATATAATCCCTAAATGATGTTTATACCACATATCATCAAGTCTAGAATGCTGTAGGTTTTAAGATGCTTCATTATTTTGTGCACAACTTATTACTAAGAAAACAAATCTTACCAATTATGCTATAACACAATGTCAAGATAGTCCTATTAGATATGTGAATTGGCCACATCTAGCTTTCTTACTTCCACATTTCTTTTGCTTCTTCTGAAGGATTTTTCAGTTTCTCTGGACACCTATTTCATTATAGGAGGATAAGACATCCTTTTATACATATTTCAGTAACTAAACCAAACCTACTTGTGGATATCATCTTTTCATTGGTACCACTTGGCTTCTGCTTTTCAAAACCATCTCATATTTTGTGCTTTGCACAAAAGCACCTGCCCAAGAGGGGCAAATGAGAGCTGAAATCCAGGCTGCACTCAAATATCCTGGCATGTGGCTGCCACCAAAAACAGAGATGGAAACATTTTGCAATGCATCTGCCTGCAGAAAGACCTTCTTGTGGTTTGCACAACGGGTCGGTGTGTGGTAGCAGTAGCCCTGGCACTGGAGTACGGTGGAGAGAAGGAAAGACGTGGTTTCTCACTTCATAGCTTTTCTAGGAAAGACAGATCGCAAAGGATGGAGTGTGATGATGGCTGTGAAGGGGGAGGTCTCAGGCTCTGGGACACAGGACAAGCATGCCTAACAATGGGGGGTGGTCAGGAAAGGCTGACACCTGCTGAGTGGGAGTTAGCTGGGTGAAGGAACAGTGATGGAAGCAAAGGCATGGCAGGAAGGGAGAACTGCGTATGTGTTGAATGAAAAGAACATGTTGCAATTGAAGAAAGCATGAATTTATGAGGAGAATGTGAAGAGGAAGTTTTAAAATGGTGAGAAAGGTAGGGCTCAGTGGCTCACACCTATAATCCCAGAAATTTGGGAGGCCGAGGCAGGTGAATCACTTAAGGTCAGGAGTTCAAGACCAGCCTGGATAAGATAGTGAAACCCCATCTCTACCCAAAATACAAAAATCAGCCAGGAGCAGTGGTGTCTGCCCGTAGTCCCAGCTACTCGGGAGGCTGAGGCAGGAGAATGCTTGAACCCGGGAGGCGGAGGTTGCAGTGAGGTGAGATCATGCCACTACACTCCAGCCTGAGTGACAGAACAAGACTCCATCTCAAAAAGAAAATAAAATGGATAAAATGATGAGAAAACCACATGTTGGCCAAAAATGAATGGATTTGAGAAATACTTAGAAGGTGCAAGTGACAAAATAATTAGACTGGCTTGTGGGGAGAAGAGAAGGGTATGGGGAAGAATGGGGTGAGAGGAGCAAGGAAATAGCCTGGGAGAAGATAAGGAGCTAATGGATGGCTGTGCCATTCATTTAACTAGGGAAGAAGATCAGGTATAGTCTAGGGACTAGATTATTCCATTTTGAACATGTTGAGTCTCCTGCAGTATCTAGCTGGAGATACAAAGCTCTTTCCATCTCTCCTCATCCACCTCCAGACATGCTTCTCTTATTGGTATATTTCCTCTTCCTTGTTCTCCTTCCCTCCTGAGTCCAAGGCTTCCCAACCTCAGGTCTTCAATTCCCATCAAAGAAAGCAAACCAAAAAGAAATGTTTTAAACCAAATAAATGAAAACGATTAATTATACTCCCCAGAGAAGGTATTCACAAGACATGTAGCAAATATTTCATATCAGAGTCTGAAGCATCTGCAGTTGGATTTTGTCCTCTGGTCTGGAGCTTCTCCCAAATGATGGGTGGGTAATTAACCCTGTGTCTGCTGAGGAAAAATCATCTCTAGTGGGATCTTTCTCAGAAGACAGCAAGAAAATAACTGAAGACAAATTCTAACTTTCTCTTTAGAGCCACCAGGGATTCCAGTCACACGGGTACATAAATCACAACATGGCTGAATTAGATCTATGATTTTTACATGGTGTTTGGCTTTTGTCTAAGGATGGGTTCCTTAGAAGTAAAACCTGAGATGGAGATTCCCATGCAAGTAATTGCGGAGGAAGCTTACCAGGGCAAGGGAGTGAGAGAAGCAGGATAGGGCAGGAGGGAAAAGCTGAACAAAGATGTGTCTCAGATAGAGCCCTGGAGTCAAACTGCACTGCAGAGTCTACAGATTTTGAGGCAAGGGACCAGCCCTTTGTACCCTATCAACTGGTCATCGCCTGGGGGCTGCTGGGTGGAGCTGTAACTTCTAGGAGAAGGCAGCCTCATGCTGAACGCAATGCTCTGGGTCAGGGGCAGCTGTGGGTCATAACCAGGAAAATCTCACAGCAGCTGGGGGATGGGTTCACCAGGTGTGGTCAAGGGAACCTGGACAGGGAACCAATGGCTTTCTTCAAACAACAAACATACACAGTCACGTGAGTGCACACACACATGCATACACACATGCATGCACACATGCACACGTGCACACACATTCACACACACCGCTGATAGACGGCCCTGCCTGTGATTCTGCCCCTGAGTCACAGAAAATCTTTTGGCTCCTTATCACCCCCAGTAGGAGAGAAAATTCATCCGTTCGCATGAGAAACTTGTAGGAGTAAATAAAGAATACTTTGTTTAGATAATAAGTGTCTTAAAATGTTAGAAAAATAAACAAATTAGTTAAGATCATCATCATCTTACAAGGAAATCAAGAACTCAATGCAGACTTTAAAAACCCCAAGAATGAAGGGAAAAAGTAGAGCAAACATAGAGATGCAAAAAAAGCGGACTAGCTCATTTATCGGAGCTAATGCATATTGGGTGCTTATTAAAGATTTGTCGAATTGAATGAAATGAAACTGAATATCCCTCCGCAAAGCATCTTATACTGGATGTTTGACTGTTAAAATTGTTATTAAAATACTTAAAACCTAAAGAGGCAAGCAAACCAAATGTGAAGACAGTAGTTTCCACTGGTCATCTGCCAGCCTCCTGCCCAATAAAATGCTCTTCCAGAGTTCCATGAGAATCGCTGTATGGTCACAGAGCACTTTAGAGCATCAAGAATCTGAGAAGTCTTGAAAATAAATAAACTCATGGAAATATTTTAAACTGATGCTTCTCAAACATATATCATTGCAGAATTCATTCAAGTTAACTATTAATATGCTGTTATGGATTGATTGGGACCCCCTCAAAATTTTTATCTTGAAATCCTAACCCCAGTACCTCAAAATAAAACCTTACTTGGAAACAGGTATTTACAGAGGTAATCAAGTCAAATGAGGTCATGAGAGCAGGCTGCATTCCAGAATGAATGGTATCCTTACAAAGAGGGGAAATTTGGACATGGAAACTGGCACAAAAGGAAGAACTGTTAAGAAAATGGACATCCACAAGCCTAGGAGAGATGCCTGCAACAGATCCTTCCCTCTCAGACAGAACCTGCCCTGTTTGGACTTGCAACACAACTGTGAGACAATCCATTTCTTTGAGCCACTCACTCTGTGGCACTTGGTTGCAGGAGACCCAGAAAACGAATGCCCAGGAACACGCTTAGGGAAAACACGGAGGACGGGATGGCATAGCCTGCCTGATGGACCATAAAAAAGGAAGAGTCACTATCTCATTAGTTGATTTCAAAGTAAAATAAATAAAATCATTATGTAATCATGAAAGGTATAATAAAGGCTCTGAGAATACCAGAACATCATAAAAGGGGGAAAAAATAGGCAGAAATAGAATGATAATTTGAAATGTCAGTGTTTCATATAACAAATCAGGAGTATTCAGATTTGATGAAGAAAGTGCTGAGTTGATGAGCATAATAAAATAGGTAGAATTAGCAGTCATTCATTTGATAGAATACATGATAGAATCATATCAGAAGCTAATTTACTTTTTCCCATGAATGTGTCATCAAAAATATCAAATAAAGCACAAAAATTTCTTCATATAAAGAAAAAAAAAGACAGATTCTCTATACTACATTCCCAAAGTAAAAGGGATACAATTTGAAATTTTAAAAAAGTATCAAATTCTTTAAAATTTTAAACTAATCTCCTAAATAATAACCTACATTAGAGAAGAAATCTACAACATAACCTCAATATATTCTAAAAACTATATGGTCGTATTATATAATGCACACACATTGATCAATAATATGAAAAGTTATGTGTATGGCTTATGCATAAATCACTGAAGCAATATACGAGGAAATGTATCCAAATAATCACGTCATCTTTGGGTTGTAGAAGTGAGCCACAATTTTTCTCACTTTGTGAATTTTCTAAATTATCTCCTTTTCTGGTTTGGGGGTTTTTGTTTTTGTTTTGTTTTTGTTTTTTTTTTTTTTTTGAGACAGAGTCTTGCTCTGTTACCCAGGCTGTAATACAATGGCACCATCTCAGCTCACTGCAACCTCCACCTCCGGGGTTCAAGCCATTCTCCTGCCTCAGCCTCCCGAGTAGCTGGGATTATAGGCACGTGCCAACATGTCTGACTAATTTTTTGTATTTTTGTAGAGATGGAGTTTTGCCATGTTGACCAGGCTGGTCTCAAACTCTTGACCTCAGGCAATCTGCCGCCCTCAGCTTCCCAAAGTGCTGGGATTACAGGCATGAGCCATTATGCTCAGCCTATCTCCTTTTTACAAAGGAAGAAAAGCATCAAAAGAGCAGGAAAAGGAGAACTAATAAAGCAAGCATAAATAAAGTAGGGGAAAAAAAATGTAGAATCAGTAACAGAAGATTCTTTGACAACTTTTTAGTGTTAATCATTGAAATTAAAGGAAAACCTAAATTATTAAAATTCAGTATAAGAAAAAGGTATAATTCAAATCAAAATTTTTTATTTCACTAAAATGGAGAAACATTTTTTCAATTGTCTGTTAAAACTCTTTACAACGGGCCAGGCACAGTGGCTCACGCTGGTAATCCCAGCACTTTGGAAGATCGAGGAAGGTAAATCACTTGAGGTCAGGTGTTAGAGACCAGCCTGGCCAACATCTAGCAAAAGCCCATCTCTACTAAAAACACAAAAATTAGCTGGGCGTGGTGGCACACGCCTGTAGTCCCAGCTACTTGGGAAGCGGAGAATAGCTTGAACCCAGGGGGCAGAGGTTGCCATGAGCGGACACTGCAACACCGCACTCCAGCCTGGGTGACGGAGCGAGACTCCATTTCTGAACAACGAAACAAAACAAAAACTCTTTACAACTAAAATGAAATGAACGAGTTTTCAAAAATATAAAATATAAAAGCTAATAGAGCTAGCAGAAGTGCAGTCTATTCCCACTGATTTCAGTCTCCTGCATCATCTCTTGAGACTTCCTAAGAACTTCATTAAAAAGTCGTCTGTAGGCACCAGTGACCCGAGTTTGTTCCACCCTTGAGTGAAAAACTAACAAGAGGTGATTTATTATAATACACTCTTTTTACTAGGGGGAAAAGCTAATCTAAAGAAATAGAAAAAAAAAAAAAAGAAAGAAAGGAGGAGAAAAAAAGGCACTTGGCCCTGCTGAATTTGCAGATCTTTCAAATAACAAAGATCTGTGTCACATGTTAATTGTTGCAAAAAATTGAAAAAGGCAAGATGTGTCTGAACTTATTTTATAAATGAAACATGGATTTATTTCCCAATCCTAAGACCAATATCTAAAAAAGAAAATTATAATTTTCAGTATAGATGCAAAGGAAGAAAAGGAGTGAGGAGGACTGAAGAACAAAGGAGACAGGAGAAAGGAAGGAAGAGAGGAAGTAAAGGAAAGAAGGGAGAAAGAAAAAATGAAATTATTCCAAATACTTAAAAATAAATTGTCACTGCTGGGCGCGGCGGCTCACACCTGCAATCCCAGCACTTTGGGCGGCTGAGGCGGGTGGATTGCCTGAGGTCAGGAGTTCGAGACCAGTCTGGCCAACATGGTGAAACCCGGTCTCCACTAAAAATACAAAAAATTAAGCCACGCATCATGGCACGTGCCTGTAATCCCAGCTACTTGGGAGGATAAGGCAGGAGAATTGCTTGAACTAGGGAGGTGGAGGTTGCAGTGAGCCAAGATCGCACACTGCACTCCAGCCTGGGCGACAGAGTGAGACTCTGTCTCAAAAATAAATAAATAAATAGTTACCGATGATGCAGGAAAGTTTATTCCAAGAATGCAAGGTTGATATAACACATAAAACATTATCAAGATAATTCATCATATTAACAAGGCAGAGTAAAAATCACATAATTATATAGGCAGGGACAAAAAAGTATTTGATTAGATACAAAATATTTTCTTGATTAAAACCCTAGGAATTCTTCTTTCTTAATATGATATATATTAAGAAAGAGTATATATTTAAAACTGATAGTAACTATTCCATTTAGCATAGAACACTGGGAATGTTCAGGCTGGGTGTTGGGGCTCACACCTGTAATCTCAACACTTTGGGAGGCCAAGACAGGAGGATCAATTGAGATCAGTAGTTCAAGACTAGCCCGGACAACATAGTGAGACCCCTGTTCTGACAAAAATTAAAAAGTATATCAGCCGAGCATGGTAGTGTGCCTGTAGTCCCAGCTACTCGAGAGGCTGAGATGGGAGGACTGCTTGAGCCCAGGGGTTTGAGAACAGCAGGGAAACATAGGAAGACCCTGTCTCTACAAACTGTTTTTAAAAATTAGCAAGGTATGGTGGTGGATACCTGTGGTTCCAGCTACTCAAGAGGCTGTGGTGGGAGGATCACTTTAGCCCAGGAGGTCAAGGCTACAGGGAGCCATGACCACACCACTGCACTCCAGCATGGTGACACAAGATCCTGTCTGTAAATAAAGAAAGGAAGAAATACCCTTAGGATCCTTCTTTTAAATTAGGTTGTTGCAGTAAATTAAAATGGAGACCAGGGGGGAGAGATCCAAGATGGCCGATTAGCAACAGCTCAGGAATGTAGCTCCCAGTGAAAGCGCAGAGAATGAGTGGATGCCGCACTTTCCGATGAATTTTTGTTGCCCACAGACCGGGAGATTCCTGGCAGAGGAGCCACACGGGTCACCAGTGTGACACTTTTGGCCGGCGCGGCTGTTTTGCCAGTGCCCCAGCACGGCGCTTCCCGGTGCGGAGTGTATGGGACTGATGGGCTCGGCTGGTCCCATCCCCACAAGGAAAACAGCAATTGGAAGCGCTGAGGACTGAGAGTTTCACAGCAAGCACAGCGAACCCGGGAAGGTCCGGCTCTGTGGGGAAGGGGCGTCCGCCAAAGGAAAACTAAGAAACAG
>CAUYQU010097649.1:0-38859 GCA_963574635.1 Cheracebus regulus | reverse complement strand
CATATCGACAAAATTAAGAAACTGTGTCAACTAATGGGCAAAACAACTAGCTAGCATCAAAATGGCAGGATCAGTTTCACACATAACAGTATTAACCTTAAATATAAATGAGCTAAATGCCCCAATCAAAAGACACAGACTAGCAAATGGGATAAACAGTCAAGATCCATCAGTGTGTTGGATTCAGAAGACCCTTTCACATGCAAAGACACACTGAGGCTCAAAACAAAGGGATGGAGGAAGATTTACCAAGCAAATGGAGAGAGTAAAAACAAAAGCAGGGATTGCAATCCTAGTCTCTGATAAAATAGACTTTAAACCAACAAAGATGAAAAGAGACAATCAAGGGCATTACATAATGGTAAAGGGATCAATGCAAGTATTTTTATTTTTTAGATACAAGTCCTGCTTCCTTAATATTTAGTAATTCCTTCTTTAGCATGTCTCTTGAATTCTACTAGATGCAGTGAGAATAAGCTAGAAACACTTTCAAACTTCTGTGTAGAACCTGCTTAGGTCATCAAGTTCATTAGGTATATTTCCTATTTTTTGTGTTTCCACAGGCAACAACATTGCAAAGCTTTTCACTACCACGTCTGTAGGATGCTCTTTCCTCTGGCCCCCAATAGCCTTTTTCTCCCTTTCTTTTAACTCTCACTAACTTAGCCGCATTGTAGCCAACTGTAACCATGAACATAAGCCTAAAGCTACTGAATTTTGGCTGGTTTCCTACTTGATAATGTTCTGCTAATACCTGCTATATAAAAAATGATTTGCAAATAGGATTATTTTTATAACTTGTTCATCAACCTTCTGTTTTATTTCTGTTTCTTTTTTCAGATGAGAGTCTTCAATACAATGGAAAATAATGATGGGGGCATACTGGTCTTGATCCCAACATTATCTGAAGTGATTTAAAATGAACAATTACTAATAACATTTACTTAAAAAATATAGATACCCTTGTCAAGTTAAGACAATTCCCATTCATTTTAGTTATGAGAATATGAGACTCAATATCTGTGCCAAAGTCTTTCTGCCTTTACTTCTTGCGTTTTAGTGAGTTAAAGCTAAAATGATATCCCTTAGGCTCTTTATAGATGGGTTAGCAATGGGATTTAAGTTTTAACAATAAGGTTCATTTGTATGAAGTCTGGAAGAGACGTGAGATGGAGGCTGTAATCTGTTACTTCTGTTTTCACTGTAAGTATGGATGTGAAGATGTTTGATTTTTAAAAATATTCCTCAGAGAACTTAGCATTTGATGACTAGCTTTGTGGATATTGAGAAATACACAAAAAACATTCACTTTTTTGGTGCTATTCCATGTAGGTATTGTCTGTTTTTTCTGGAACTGGCAAAAGTAGATGCAGCTTCCCAGTAATGTAGGTGGCTTCCTTATCACAGAATAAACATAAGAGTTATTCCTGAAAGACAACTTCACTTTGCTTAGTCATCTTACCCAGGATTCAGTAAGTCATATAATAACCTTCAGTAAATCCTCTTCTTATACACCCTAGAATGTCTTCTGCAATTCATCACTGATTAATTCCATAACTGACATCAAGTGTGGTGGCATGGACAGATTTTTGAATAAAAAAAGTTGAAAATATTTTTGGATTGTAAGATGGAGATAATCTGGTTAAGATTTAATTTTTTTTAGTCTATGGTAGAACTATGAACTATTAACAGGAATGAATTGTCTTTAACAAGTTGGTCATTAAAGAAAGAAAGACAGCACATGTGTGGTTTACTCCAGGAAAGTGGGCAAAAAACATGAACAGATACTTCTCAAAAGAAGACACACAAGCAGTGAACAAACATATGAAAAATATTTGACATCATCAATCAGCAAAGAAATGCAAATTAAAACTACAGTGAGATACCATCACACCAGTCAGAATGGCTATTATTAAAAAGTAAAAAAGTAACATGTTGGCAAGGTTGCAGAGAAAAGGGAATGCTTATAACACTGTTGGTGAGAATGTAAATCAGTTCAGCCCCCATGGAAAGCAGTTTGGAGATTTCTCAAGGAACTAAAAATAGAACTACCATTTGATGCAGCAATCCCTTTACTGGGTGATATGGTTTGGCTGTGTCCCCACCCAAATCTCATCTTGAATTGTAATCCCCAGAATGAGGGTGGTTATCCCCATGCTGCTGTTCTTACAGTAGTGAGTGAGTCAAGGTTTGATGGTTTTATAAAGGGATTTTACCCCTTTTGCTCAGCACTTCTCTTTCCTGCCACCATGTGAAGGAGGACATGTTTTCTTCTCCTTCCATCATGATTAGAAGTTTCCTGAGGACTCCCCAGCCACGTTGAACTGTGAGTCAATTAAACCTTTTTTTCTTTATAAATACCCAGTTCCAGGTATGTCTTTAGTAGCAGTGTGAGAATGGACTAATACAGTAAATTGGTACCAAGAGTAGTGGGGTGCTACTGTAAAGATACCAAAAAATGTAGAAGTAACTTTGGAACTGGGTAACAGACAGAGGTTAGATCAGTTTGAAAGGGTTTATAAGAAAACAGAAAAATGTGGGGATGTTTGAAACTGCCTAGAGACTTGGACGGCTCAGAAGACAGGAAAATATGGGAAAGTTTGAAACTTCCTAGAGACTTGCTGGATGGTTTTGACCAAAATGCTGATAGTGATATGGACAATGAAGTCAAGCTGAGGTGGTCTCACATGGAGGTAAGACATTTGTTGGGAACTGGAGTAAAGGTCACTCTTGCTATGTAAAGAGACTGGCAGCATTTTGCCCCTGCCCTAGAGATCTGTGGAACTTTGAACTTGAGAGAGATGATTTAGGCTATATGGCAGAAGAAATTTCTAAGCAGTAAATCATTCAAGAGGAAACAGATCTTAAAAAATTGGAAAATTTGCAGCCGGACAATGCGATAGAAGAGAAAACACCATTTTCTGAGGAGAAATTCAAGCTGTCTGCAGAAATTTGCATAAGAAACAAGGAGCCAAATGTTAATAGCCAAGACAATAGGGAAAATATCTCCAGATCATGTCAGAGACCTTCACAGAAGTCCCTCCCATCACAGGCCTGGAGACCTAGGAAGGAAAAATGGTTTCTGGGCTGGGCCCAGGGTCCCCCTTGCTTATTTGAAACACAGGGCATAGAATAGGGAAGAGAAAGATTCCTAGTATTGGAATGGGAGCAGAGTAAGTTTGAGTTTCCAAACTCTACTTGAGTTAGTTTCACCAACAGAAGCAGTTCTTCCTCCCTTAATGATAAACCTGGTCTTGCATTGCTTGAAGTAATTGTTATGTTGGAAATGATTTTGTTCACTTAGTGGGTTGGGCTGAAAACTCAACAGTAGTCTATGTTAAATGAAGTTGAGATTACAGAAACGTTCAAATAAAAAAAAAAAGCTTTTTGGATGTAGAATCTAATGTGCCCAGCCTACTCATCTACTTCCTATGTCCACTCTGAAGGTCCAAGAGAATGTTCTTGACTCAGAAATTAAGAAATTCAATAGTGAACAGACTATTAGCATCATTGAAAACTAATTGGGTGCTAACCTTTTGTAGGTGAGAAATGAACACATGTGTCCTTCCCTTGAAGTGACCCCCTGATTTTAATAAGAATGACAGGATTTTGGAGTGTTTATACACAAAAATGTATAATTTAACCACTGAAGATAAGGTATGCATGCCATCATGATAGTGCTAGAATTTAATCAGAATTGTTAAACCTAAAGGGACCTCTGATGTTCAAAACTGGTCATGGAATCCTTTATGTTTTACCGTATCTGGATGATCATCCAATGGTTATGGGCTGAATTGTGTCCTCCCCTAAATTCATTCGCTGAAGCTTTAAAATCCAATGTGAATGCTTGGGAGATAGGGCTTTAAAAAGGTAATTAATATTAGATAGGGTCATAAGGTGGGGGGTAATCCATTAGAATTCATATCCTTATAAAAAGAGGAGATTCTGCCCTCCCATGGACACAGATAAAAAGCAATGTGAGAACACAGTGAGAAGGCGGCCACCTGCGGGCCCAGGAGAGACCCCTAAAGCTCTCACCAGTAACCAATCATGCCAGCACATTGATCTTGGGCTTCCAGATTCCAGAATTATGAGAAAATAAATTTCTGTTGTTTAAGCCACCCAGCCTGTGGTCTTTTGTTATGATAGCCCCAGCAGACTAATACAATGATGATGATAATGGGGGTGATAATAATATGAAATCTAGGTTTGGTGAACAGAGGTCTGAAGTGATTCACCATGATGAAAAGTCATGGCTCCTCATCCAATCTCAGATGTGCAGTTTTCAAATCCAAAGCTTTTTGAATGAAAGTTCTTATTTATTCCATAAATAAGAACTTTATGGAAAAGAAAAAGTAAATGAAATAAAAAAGAACCCTGTGATATCATCACAAAAAGGTGGTATAAATCTTTTTTCTAAGCTTCCTCTGAGGAATCTGAGACCATTTACAAGAGTAATTTTGCTCCTGGAAAATAGAAATATGCAAATCTTTCTAGAGTTGAATGGAAAAAAGATCTGAGCTAAAATTCATTCTCAGGTGGAAAAAATGCCACTGTGGCCCGCTGGCCAGAAAGCAGACTTGAAGGTAGAAGAATATTGGCCCAAAGCTCTCACGGTGTTGAATAGTTCTTGAATTCATAGACTTCATGAATTCTGCAGGATGCATAAATATCTATATAGGGTATCTGATCTCAGATGTAAAGTTACTTTAGTATGAGGGACCAAGTAGAATTATTTGGAATGAAACTTTTTCCACCAAATAGTAAGCAAAAAGCAGCACCATATCCTTGGGCTACTTGCAAAAGTTAGGGCTAACAAGAAATTTGACAGATACAGATAGTGATTCTTACCACATTTCCACCTAATTTACTTGTTTATCTTAGGAATAAGATGGAGAGACAGGCTTAATCTTTGCAAAAGTGGAAGTTTAAAAATCTTGTAACATTAATCCTTACTTTTTGTGATTTGTCTTTATAATAGTCCCCTGTTATAAGCAGGGGATACATTCCAAGACCCCCAGGGGATACCTGAAACTGAGGATAGTAATGAGCTCTATGGATATAAATCAGAATATGATAACGTTCATGTGTTCTACCTACAAACTTAATGTCTTTTCCATATTAACTAAGCACTTACAGATACAGAAAGGCTGGGCTCCTGACTAAACCCTTACACCTGGACCTGCAGCCCTAAATGAAAACAGCCGGCCCGTTTTCCACGCAAACATTGTCTTTTTGGTTGCCCCACCACTATTCTGTGCCCATAAAAGCCTTGAGCGGGCAACACAAGCAGCTGAGCATGGGAAGATACAAGCTGCTGAGTGGTGAGCAGAGAAGCAACTGAGCATCAGAGACTATGGATAGACGCGGCTAACTTCAGACGGTATGGCTTCAGAAAATTCACCTTCCCATACCCTTTCCAACCTTCCTTTCCACTGAAAGCAACTCACCACTCAATAAAACCAAAAAGCATAACCTAAACTAAAAAACGAAACCAAAGCAAAGAAACCAAAACAAAAACCTCAGATAAGAGAGGACTACTATATATAATAAAACCCCAGAGGAAAGAGTCAAAAGATGTATATGGTTGTAATCTCTCAGCATCCTCATTTCTCAAAAGGCATATCTCACTTGAAAAACAATGAGGCTAATTGAAGCAATTATATAGATTAAGCAAACAAAACAATGTCTTTTGAATTACTCTAACAGATTGGAACTCAGGAAACTTGAATTATTTTTAAATTTTTTTAAATTGTCAAATAATAATTGTACATATTCATGGGGTAAAAGTATGGTTTTTATACATATAATGTATTGTATACAGGGTAATTAGCATATTAAACATATCCATCATCTCAAACATTTATCATTTCTTTGTGTTGGGAATAGTCAATATTCTCCTTCTAGCTATTTTGAACTATATAATACACTGTTGTTAACTATGATCATCCTACAGTGGTATAGAACACTAGAATTTATTCCTCCTGTCTATCTGTAATTTTAGAGCCTTTAGTGAATCTCTTGCTATCCCTCCCTTTCCCCTGCCCTTCACAGCCTCTAGTATCCTCTGTTCTACTTTTGACACTATGAGATCAGCTCTTTTTAGCTTCCACATATGAGTGAGAATATGTGGAGTCTAACTTTCTGTTACTGGCTTATTTCATTTAATTTCCTCCAGTTCCATCTACGTTGTAATGAATGACAGAATTAAACTCTTTAGTTTAATTAGGTACCACTTGTTTATTTTTGTTTTTATTGCTTTTGGGGGCTTAGCCAATTTTTCTTTTTCCAAGGCTGATGTCAAGAAGAGTATTTCTTAGGTAGTCTTCCAGGATTTTTAGGGTTTGAGTTCTTACATTTAAATCTTTAATCCACTTTGAGTTAAATTTTTGTATATGGTAAAAGGTAGGAATCCTGCTTCTGTCTTCTGCATATGGCTAGCTAGTTATTCCAGCACCATTTATTGAATAGGGAGTTCTTTCCCTGTTTCTCATTTTTGTTGTCCTTATCAAATATCAGATGGTTGTAGGTGTGCAGCTTTATTTTGGAGTTTTCTATTCTGTTCTCTTGGTCTATATGTCTGTTTTTGTATCTATAGCAAGTTGCTTTGGTTCCTGTGGCTTTATAGTATAGCCAGAATCAACAGGAACTTAAACAAATTGACAAGGGAGAAACAACCCCAAATGGCCAAACGACATAAACAGACACTTCTCAAAAGAAGACATGCAATGGCCAGAACCCAAACAAAATGCTCAGCATCACTGATCATCAGAGAAATGCAAATCACAACCACAATGAGATACCATATCACACCACTCAGAATGGCTATTATTAAAAGGTTGAAAAACAACAGATGCTGGCGAGGTTGCAGAATAAAGGGTATGTTTATACACTGTTGGTAGGAATGTAAATTAGTCCAGCCACTGTGGAAAGCAGTCTGGAGATATCTCAGAGAACTTAAAACAGAGCTACAATTGGACCCAACAATCACAGCAATGCACTTGTGTGTTCATTGCTGTGCTATTCACAATAGCAAAGACATGGAATCAATCCAGATGCCCATCAATAGTAGACTGGATAAAGAAAATGTGAAATTTATACACCATGGAATACTATGCAGCCATGAAAAAGAATAAAATCATATCCTTTGCAACAATATGGATGGAGCTGGTGGCCACATTCCTAGGCAAATTAATGCAGGAACAGAAAACCAAATACCAGATGTTCTCACATTGAGCACACGTGGACATAAATATGGGAACAAAAGACATTAATGATCATTAGAGAGTGACGGAGGGGAGTGAGTTAAAAAACTACATAATGAGTGAGTAAAAAAATACTTTTTGCTCACTACCTAGGTGATGGAATCTGTACTCCAAAGCTCAATATCACACAATATTCCTATGTAACAAATCTGCAAGTGTATCCCCTGTATCTAAAAATGGAAACTAAATAAAAATCAACAGAAAATTAATTGCATTTAAACCTATGCATAATTTTTAGTGTCTTTACATGATCACAACAGCCATGTAAAATTGAAATCTAATTTTCTTATTTTACAGAAGAAATAGAGGATCAGCAAGATTAAATAACTGAATCACAGAACATGCACATTGTCTTTGAGCCCAAATATTCTTACTCTGTATCCTGTGATACTTTCATTAGGCAGAATTCCTTGGGGCTAGTATTTGATTGTGGTGCAATATATAAAACTATTTTTTGATACATATAAAAAATAAAAATAGATTAAAAATTATTAGTGTCAAGAAATGAATATTGTTCAGCAGTACATAGTAAAATATAACTATAAAACAATTTCACTATTAAAAAGTTGGCTTTAGGCTTAGCTCCTTGAATACAAAAACTGCTTTAGGAGATGGTTTATGAAGTATATGGAAAGAAAACAGGAGTCATTCATGGTTGGCCAACAAAATTTTTCTATTTCACTATTAAAAAGCTGGCTCTAGGCTTAGCTCCTTGAATATGAAATCCTTTTTGAGAACTGCTTTAGGAGATGGTTCATGAAGTATATGGAAAGCAAACAGGAGTCATTCATGGTTGATGAACAAAATATTTCTCAGTTAAACAACCTACCTTACTTACAAGATTTTGTTATGAATAACATTTGAATCTTTTAAAAATGCAGTCTATTACCAAAATATGAATATATATCTCATAGATATGTTTATAGCTACCTCTATTTCCAGAAAGATCCAGCCTCCTAACTCATGGTTACCATATGTTTTATTGAAAAAAATCAGTAGACTTTTTGATGTGACAATATTTAGCAAGCATATTATGATTGTGGAAACATGATGGAAATACCAGCTTCAGAATCAGGAGACATGGATTTCTTACTGTTCTACTGTGTTCATTCCATGACCTTAAATAGTTCTATTTCTGCAAATAGTTTACTTAGAACATTTGGAAGGTGCTTACAAGTTCTGTGATTATGTCCATACTAAGATATTTATTATCATATATATTGCTATATTTTCTTCTTCCACAACTAAAAGAGGGAAAATTGGAAGTGTTTTTGAGTAATTGTATGTCTACAGTCCAGCAGTGGAATACAACCCTAAACTTTTCAATTTTTTTTTTTAAAAAAAGAGAGAAAAGGAGAAAGAAACAGCAAAAGAAGGAAAAAAAAAGAATGAAAGAGAGAGGAAGAGAAAGAGGGAGAGAGAATGGGATTCTTGTTTTATTGCTCAGGCTAGAATACAGTCTAAAAATGGATATAACTTTTAAATTTTTAGTTAACAACTTAGGAGATGTCCTCCTGGGATGAAAGGGTTTTTAGATTGGACTAAGAAAATACATGCTCTGCCCTTGAGTGTTTTGTTACTTTGAGAATGTGTTCCTGGGTATATTGAAGTGCATTAAACTGCCCCTAAGAACACTGTCAGACACCTTCTTTTTGTTTAATTAGCTCCTGACCTGGATCTGTCAAATGTTAAATTTACACCTCAACTGGTTTCTTACCAACTGTCATCTGATCCATATTGAATTTCTTTGCTTATTCTGGTTTACCTTTTTAGTTGGAAAAATCTGTGTTGCTGTCTCTTCAGTGTTTTTCCCACTCACTTTTTGGACTTGGATTCTGGAAACAGACTTTTTCTTATAGCTCCAGGAACTCCTTTTTGGGAAGTTACCTTTATGTTCAACCTTCTTTGACTGGGACTTCACTCTGCAGACTGTCCCTTCTTTACTCCATGCTACTCTGGGATCCGGGGAGCTTGACTAGAAAGGTATAGGGATTCCAAAGAACTCTTATCTATCACCACCCTTAGCTATTTAAGTAGAGACTGGATGGCCACTTAATGGGCCATCATGAATAGAGTTTGGTATTTTATTAGGTTAGGCATGATGACCTTGTAAATACATACAAATTCTCTGATCTGGCTCTGTACTTTCACTCCAGACTTGAAAGACAGTTCAAGACATAGTCACAGATGACACGTTAGCAAAATCCACATTTATTATAGTTCTTTAGATAGTTTCATCATTCAAACTTTCTTTGTCACCTACCACCATAAATATTATCATGGCACTACACTGTCTAGTCAAACTAGGTTTGTCATGTGGTCTCAGTTTTTATAAACTATTTTTTTTTTTTTTACCATGACCATGCTGTTCACTTTGACCACTTTCTTCCAAGCCAATCCAGAGTTATGAACAATTGATTTTTTTTATCTTATTTCGGAAAGCATATTTGAACATGGGTGAGTGAATGTGGTTCTACATAGGAATATTCCTGAATTGAATTCAAATTGTTTTAAAAATATTTTCAAATATAGGTAAATGTTTCTACTAGTAGATAATTCTAATATGCTTCACAATTGGCAACAACATAAGCATTTCATGACTCATTAGTTGTAAAATAATAATTTAAGACTAAAAATCCTGGCTCAGAATGTAGGAGGCTTGACTTGGCAGATGAGGGTCTGATTCCTTGATTTAGTTTTCCATGTTGTAAAGTAGGAATACCTATAGTATGCCTATATCTTTCCCATGCCATAGGGATATTGTTAGATTAAATTTAAATGACTGAAATAAATGAATTTTACAATTCTGAATATAATTTAAGAATGTAATTATTTTCATAATTGTCATGTTAATCTAATTATGGAATTAGCATGAGAAACAACTACTTTGAAGTACTGTAAGCCACAATTAAAGTACTGCTAATATAATAGGAGTCATTACTATCACTTAATTTTCATCTGAAAACAGATTAAATTTATGATAACCATGAAAGATAGGTTATTAAGGAAATATTCTAATGAAAAATGTAAAAGTCAGTTTCCACCTGAATGTTTAATTTATACAACACCAAATATCTAGACTCCCTATTAAGTTTATTTGATATATTATAAAATGTCCAAATTTATAAGTGGTCGACTTTTTTTGTTATTTTTTTTTCATTTTTTTTACACAGTGATTAATCTTCATACAGACCTAAGCAAGGAGTTAAAACTAAAGCTAAATGCTTTAAGCATTCTCCTCTAATGTTCAGTTTTAAGCAACATGAGCTAATTGGGCTGTAGGCAAGGTCTGCTAATAATAGTGAAATACCCATGTGATCTAATTAACCACAGCTAAGAAACTTTGCAGAGTTTGCCTGCAAAGAGGATATGTGGTAGCACTTCTAAGACTGAAGAGAAAGGTACTATCTAAAGGTGCGAATTATAAATCCACAAAGACCTACTGGAACTGAGCTAGTTGGCATTTTTCATCTTACAACTTCACCTCTTGATGAACTAACAGCTGCCTGGGGCTCTGGCCATGGAGCTATGTCAGACAAGTTAATAGGTGAGATTTGTTTTTTAAGAAATCATATAAGTATAGAATCTCAGGATTAAATGGACCTTAAAAATCACCCTTCTTCCCCATCAACTTAAGGTTTAAGTCTCTTCTTCCTCATGTAAATTATCAAGAAAGACAGAATCAACTATAATCCCACCACTTTAGAGGTAAAAATATTTTAGGGTCTTTTTTTTTCCTATTGATATATATTTGAATTAATTAGAATCACATTATGTATTCAAATTTATATCCATATTTTCCCCAGTTAATATTACAACATAAAATTTTCCTATATTACACAAACTTTAAGAACATCATTGTAAAAAACTACACATTTTTCCAAGAGGTACAGTATATTTTATTTCCCCACTTCTCTAATAGGAGGCATTCCTTGGAGTTTCTAATTTTCTGCAGCTCTTAATAATTTTGTTGAACATATTAATACTGAATGATTTTTCTCTTTTTAAAATATTTTCCTTTGGGATTTATTCTTAGAAAAAAATATTGTGAAGTTCAAGGAAAAAGATAAGGTGACTTTAATTTCTTCACAGTTATTTTTAGGTCATATTTATTATGTCTTCTCTTACACACACCATACTCTTTCAGATCTGTTTGGGAGTTGACCTCAGAATAAGAGAAAATGATGAAGCAGGTACACTTTGTTTTCACATATGTACACGATTTTTGTATTCAAAAATTAAAAAATAAACCCCTTTATCCACTTACTATTCAAAGGAAAAATATTTTTCAAAGAATACATTTTATTATGCTTTTGGTTTTCATATTTTGGGGAAATTTATGTCTCTAAACTGGGATGAGTTTTCCTCTTCTATTAATACTGGAGTTTTCGCAAACCAAGAGTGATGTGCAATGGATATTAGGAAAAGGTGGGAGAAGAAGGCATGAGAATGTATGCAACAGAAACAAAGTAGTAGAAGGGATTCTGCATCATGTGAGTAGGTGGATTGTTATGTGGTAATGAAATGTCAGGGGAAGGCCTACAAAGGGCTCTGTGAGGAACATGTTTATGGTTTTATATGGGCAAACATACATTAATATGTAGAGTGTCCAATAACTATTTGCTGAATGAGTGACTATTTAAGTCATAGATACCTACTTCTAGGAACTAGTAGATGTTATATGTTTATGTTTGTGTATGTGTGTGTATATATCTATATAGTACTTTATCTTATCTAGCAGTCTATTTCTGTTCTCTACATTGAGTTTCTATTTTTAAAACTTTGAAAATGAGAAGTTCTTTAGCTTTGACAGATTATGGATTGAAAAACTTCTCCAAGAGTTTTTCTTTTTTTTTTCTCTAAATCCCAGTCTATTGAAGTTTTAAATTTACCGAGTTGGTACTGTGTTAAATTGTATGTGGAACATAATTTTGAGGAATAAACAATATTAATTACAGAACATATCTGAGCGTGGTGGCTCACGCCTGTAATCCCAGCACTTTAGGAGGCTGAGGCGGATGGATCACCTGAGATCAGGAGGTCAAGACCAGCCTAGCCAACATGGCAAAACCCTGTCTCTACTAAAACTACAAAAATTAGCCAAGCCTGGTGATGTGCACCTATAATCCCAAATACTCAGGAGGCCGAGGCAGGAGAATTGCTTGAACCCAGGAGGTGGAGGTTGCAGTGAGCTGAGATCATGCCACTGCACTCCAGCCTGGGCAACAGAGCAAGACTCCATCTCAAAAAAATGTATAATAATTATCTTGAAAGTCAAATTTCCCAGTAACGTAGTCTTTCCTGCAGGTCATTGATACTTCTGTCCTCACCTTACAATATATGCTAGAAACTATTAAACTGGAATACCTCTTCCTTTCAAAAGTTTGTTTATGCTTCTCATAAGGTAGAGAGCCTGAATAGACAGAGGAGAGTAAGAGTACTTGAATTCCCAGGTTTATGGACTGGGGAAACACATGCATCCTTACACATGGAGATGGAGGAAGGGAAGATGCAGGAGAATTCACAAGCATGTATGCATTGCCTGATAGGTGCCAGGCACTGAAGAGACTCTGTCAAGCACCACATAGGCACAGCGAGGAAAGCAACATGAATAGCATATTTGTTATGGTGGGTGCTAGGGAGAGTGTGTCTCTGACGACTTATATGTTTCCCTAATCTGCCTACTTATGATAGATATTTCTTCACCATGTCTTTCTTCCAGTTGGAGCTGTGAGTTCAAATGTAAATTCTGTGAGAAGAGGGAATAACCCTTACCTGTGAGCAGTACTTTACAGCTTACAAAATCAATCTCACAGCTACAGTTTGTAAACCAACAGATGTGGAGGTGGGCTCAGAAGCATGGGACACTGGAATAACTTAGCAAAGTCACATGGAGTTGGAACAAGAGGAAGAATACAGATCTCATGTATAGAGTCAAGAATGTTCTCAGCAATTACACAGGAACTGTTGCCTTATAGATGTTTTACAAGTGATAATACTAGATATCTAAAGAGACTGAAAGCATCATGCAGGAAGTGAAAATGAGTAATTCAAGTAATTACTGGGGTGATGGAAGCCAAAGGCATGCCCCACAGTTAACTACCCTCTCTCTATACTGTAAAATTGAGACTGTAATCCTTTTATGATGAATAGGTCATCTTTCTTTATCTCTTAATTCAGACCCCTGGTCATCTTTCTTTATCGCTTGTAGGTTACTCTCTGAATGGATCACCTCATGCCTCCCAACAATGTGACTGAATTCATTCTCTTGGGACTCACACAGAATCCACACTTGCAGAAAATAGTCTTCATTGTTTTTTTATTTATTTTCCTATTTACTGTGCTGGCCAACCTGTTCATTGTCATCACCATCTCCTCCAGCCCCACACTTTCATCACCCATGTACCTCTTTCTCACTTATTTGTCCTTTATAGATGCCTCCTACACCTCTGTCACCACCCCCAAAATGATCATCGACCTGCTTTACCAGAGAAGAACCATTTCCTTGGCTGGCTGCCTGACTCAGCTCTTTGTGGAGCACTTGCTGGGAGGATCAGAGATCATCCTCCTTGTTGTCATGGCGTACGACCGCTATGTGGCCATCTGCAAGCCCCTGCACTACACAGCCATTATGCGACAAGGGCTCTGCCACCTTCTGGTGGTGATAGCCTGGATTGGAGGCATCCTGCATGCCACTGTGCAGATTCTCTTCATGACCAACTTGCCCTTCTGTGGTCCCAATGTCATTGACCACTTTATGTGTGATCTCTTCCCATTGTTAAAACTTACCTGCAGAGATACTTACAGACTTGGGGTGGTGGTGGCAGCCAACAGTGGAGCCATGTGCTTGCTCATCTTTTCCATGCTCCTCCTCTCCTACATAGTCATCCTGAGTTCCCTGAAATCCTATGCCCCTGAAGGACGGCACAAGGCCCTCTCCACCTGTGCCTCCCACTTTACTGTTGAGGTATTCTTTTTTGTGCCTTGTATATTCACCTACATGCGTCCCGTGGTCACCTACTCTGTGGACAAGTTGGTGACGGTGTTCTTTGCCATCCTCACTCCCATGTTAAATCCTATAATTTACACAGTGAGAAACACAGAGGTAAAAAATGCCATGAGGAGTTTGTTGAAGAAGAGAGTAACTTAGTCTGTGCATAAAGGCAAGAAAGTGATGATATGTATAAAGAGGGAGAAATATGTCTGTGGTAAATTATGCAAGATAATTCAGAAATTTTACAGATCATTGACAAAAGCTAAACAAACAAACATTAAAAAAAAAAACCCCAGAAACTAACATTTATTGAGCACTTAATATTGGCTAGGTCTTTTGCTAGGTATTTTGATAGCTTTTAACATACTTTACAAAACCTTTAATGTTCATGTGCATTGATTCTGGATATGCAATGGAAAGAACAACTATAAATCCCTAGCTTGATAATTCTAGAGTATGTTTTTCTCTAGAGTCTCACTGTTACTTTCCTAAATTCTTCATACATACATGAAATTGGCTTTTGCACAGAATCTTGACCTCAGAACTTCAAAAATTTTTGCTTGGTTCATGGTAAAGCGAAAAAAGAAGCTAGAAATCCTTAGATATGGGTGATAGAGGGTGACAACTGAGGAGTGAAAGAACCACTGTGAGTTTCTTCCTTTGTTCCCTCCTTCCTTCCTCTTTTTTCTCTTTCTTTTTCTTACTTTCTTTTTCTTTCTTTTCTTTCTCTTTCTTTCTTTCTTTCTCTTTCTTTCTTTCTTTCTTTCTTTCTTTCTTTCTTTCTTTCTTTCTTTCTTTCTTTCTTTCTTTCTTTCTTTCTTTTCTCTTTTAAGACAGGCTCTGTCACCCAGGCTGCAGTGCAGTGGCATGAGCATGGCTCACTGCAACCATCACTTTGTGTGTTCAAGCGATTCTCCTGATTCGGCCTCTGGAGTAGCTGGGATTACAGGTGCACACCACCACACCCAGCTCATTTTTTTTGTATTTTTAGTAGAGATTGGTTTTCCCATGTTGGCCAGGCTGGTTTTGAACTCCTGACCTAAGGTGATCCAACTGCCTCGGCCTCCCAAATCCATGCTGGGATTATAGGCATGGGCCACTGTGCCTGGGTGACCTTACTCTTGCTGTCTGCAGTACTCTTGAGGAAGTCTGCAGTATTCTGCACACATGAACTTGATGTTGAAACATACAAATTGCATTTGATGTTTTTCCTACGCCTACCTAAATTCAAATTCCACCAAACTTAGTTTAAAAAAACCTCAAATATTATGGTTTTAAGTCAGTCAAATTCACTAATTTTATGTAAGTGACAATCACAAAAAATCAGTTTCACTAAAGTTATCACGATTCAACCAGTTTTTAGTAGAGACGGCGTTTCACCATGTTGGCCAGGCTGGTCCTGAACTCCTTACCTCAGGTGATCTGTCTGCCTTGGTCTCCCAAAGTGCTGATATTACAGGTGTAAGCCACTGCATCTGGCCTTTTTTTTTTTTGAGACAGAGTATTGCACTGTTGCCCAGGCTAGAGTGCAGTAGTGCCAGCTTGGCTCACTGCAAGCTCTGCCTCCTAGCTTCAAGCGATTATTGTGTCCCAGCTTCCCAAGTAGCTGGGATTACAGGCATGTGCCACCATGCCTGGCTAATTTTTGTAGTTTTAGCGGAGATGTGGTTTCACCATGTTGGCCAGGCTGGTCTTGAGCTCCTGGTCTCAAGCAATCCACCCATTTGGCTTCCCAAAGTGCTGGGATTACAGGTGTGAGTCATCGTGCCTGGCCATGACTTTGCTTTCAAGTTGATGTTAATACCAGGAAGTAATAAGGTTGCATTTACATACCTCTTGGGGACTTCAATTTTCATGCTGAAAACTGTTCTTGTAACACTTAAATTGTGGTGAGCAGTTTAAATTATATGAGCAGTTTAGCTTTTAAAAATTTCCTAAAATGCTTTGGTATTGAACTTAGACTCAAATAAGACATACCAAGCAGAGAGAAAATTGGAATACTTGAAATTTAAAATAATCAAAATTTACTGAACAAATGTGCTTTAATATAAGATAAAATAACAGAAGAAGGGTAACACTTTATTTTCTTAGTGATAATTTGAAAATTGTCAGTTGGTCTGAGTGTAGTCATGTTTACAACTACTTGATCACAACCAGTTACAGATTTCTTTGTTCCTTTTCCACTCCCACTGCTTCACTTGACCAGCCTTAAAAAAAAAAAAGAAAAGAAAATTGTCCATTTCTTCTTTCCCTTGTCCTCTTTTGCCTTTTCTGGCCTTTTCTAAATCACTTTCAGTGAGAAAAGTAATTTACGTCTTAGAACAATCAATTATGTATGCTTTTTCAGCTAAGAATTGAAACATGGACATTCTTATATTAAAATTATTATTTTTTTAAATTTTCTTTTGCCTACCTGTCTCAAGCCGCCCAAGCTGTAATGCAGTGGTACAATATCAGCTCACTGCAACCGCCATCTCCTGGGTTCAAGTGATTCTCCTGCCTCCGTCTCTTCAGTAGCTGGAATTACAGGTGTGCACCACAACACCCGGTTGATTTTTGTATTTTTAGTAGAGACACGGTTTCACTATGTTGGGCAGGCTTGTCTCTAACTCCTGACCTCAAGTGATCCACCTGCCATGGCCTCTCCAAAGTGCTGGGATTATAGGCATGAGCCACCGTGCCCAGCCTTTTTTTTTTTTTTTAACCAAAAACATTTTCCATGGGATGATTTTTTATATTTGTCTTCTTAAATTCTTTTACTCTAGTATCAGAAAAAAATAATAAACAGGTTAAAATTCCTCACTGTTTCTTATCAAATGAAAGCACCCTAAATACTAATTTCAGTTTTCCGAATATACTCCTATTTTCAAAGTAGCCTGTGCATCGCTCTTCCTTCCTTCTTTTCTTTTCTTTTTATTCTTTTGTTTCTTTTTTGAGACAGAGTTCCACTCTTGTTGCCTAGGCTGGAGTGCAATGATGCGATCACAGCTCATGGCAACCTCCTCCTCCTGGGTTCAAGCGATTCTTTTGCTTCAGCCTCATGAGTAGCTAGTATTACAGGCATGTGCCACCATGCCTGGCTAATTTTGTATTTTTAGTAGAGACAGGATTTCTCCATGTTGGTTAGGCTGGTGTCCAGCTTCCGACCTCAGGTGATATGCCCGCCTTGGCCTTCCAAAGTACTGGGATTACAGGCGTGAGCCACCATGCCTGGCCCCTTCTGTACATTTTCATTCTTATTTCAATAATTCTGTGTTTTTTCTCACTCAACCCCCCTCCCTATTTGACAATAGTCTGTCCATATATTCTTCATTATCTTTATCATTATCTACATCTTTGTAACCACTTATTGATACCTATGTACCAGACATCGTTTTAGGCCCTCTCTGTGTGGCATGTGTGATTCTTACAGCAGTCTACAAGGTTTCACATATCAGGAAATTGAAGCTAAGAAAGGGTGGTAGGCAGAGTAATGACCCCCAAAGATAATCACACTCTACTCTCCAAAACCTGTGACTATGTTACCTTACCTGGCAAAAAGGACTTTGCAGATATGATTGATGTTCAAACTTTGAGACAGGGAGATTATCCTCAATTATTTGAGTGGGCCTGGTCTAACCATATTAGTCCTTAAATGCAGAGAATCTTTCTTGGCTGAGTTACATGGCAATGTGAAAATGAAGGAAGATGGCTGGCTTTGAAGCCAGAGGAAGAAGCCATAGCAAAAATGCAGGCAGCTTCTAGAAGCTGTAAAAAGCAAGAAAACATGGCCAAGTGCAGCAGCTCATGCCCATAATCCCAGGGCTGGGGAGGCCCAGGTTGGAGCTCGAGATCAGCTTAGGTAAAACGGTAAGACCCCTGTCTCCACAAAAGCTTTAAAAAATAGCTGAGTGTGGTGGCATGTGCCTGTAGTGCCAGCTACTTGGGAGATTGAGACGAAAGGATCGCTTGAGCCCAGGAGTTCCAGGCTGCAGTGAACTATGATCACACCACTGAACTCCAGCCTTATCCCTAAAAACAAAATAAAAAACAAAAAAAATTTGAGCCAACATGTTATTTGCTGATTGGATTATTTGGCTTTCTTCTATGCCATGCTGCACTCTTAGTACCTAGAAGAGAACTGATGTTTCCCTAAGCACATCCATGAATCTAAGCAAATTCTCTTTCTTGATTCTTCTTTTCAGTCTCTGGACTACTAAGTCATCTTTGCTCTCTATGTATATCTAGCACAGTGTGTATGCTTCTCAATAGAACCCACATTATGAATGACAGTGGAAAAATTCTGAGTCTATGTGACTGTCTCTGTAGTCCTCCATTAACAGTGAGTTTGAGAAGCAAAAGATGGAAACTGAAAAACATAAGCAGATCCTATGACACCTATGTGGTATTTACTAACTATATAAAGCCCTTTGGCTCTATATAAGTTAAGAGAAAAGACATATTCCAATCTATTATAATCAGTTTGAGGTTAAAATGCAAGTTAAATTAGTATCCAATTTGTTTCACAAGCTGTAGCTAAATTTCATACCCATGAACCATCTACCACTCTTATCGTTTTACTGTCTCTCTCTATTGTTCTATTTACAGAACAAAAACAAAGAAGGTGATGTGTAAATATTGACCAAACAAAGAACATTTTAGAAAGGATTCTAAGAACTCTATACTGTCATTACCCTTACACTGAAGTTATCTTCTAAAGAAGCAAAGAGTGTAGCTGAAAACATTCCCTCAGCATATATGCCTTGAGAGACTGGATTGCTGTTAAGTTGAAATTCAAGAACAGAAAATGCAGTGAAGTAGTGGAATGCAGAAAATGATTAGAAGAATGAAATTATTGTTAAAATAGCACTAAACATCTTGTTTTGCACAAATATTTATGGAATAAAATTTCTTCCTTTTCTCTATGGGCATCCCTGAAAATTATATATGAAAGGTGAATAAATGCTTTGAGGTAAAGGATTAACAGAGACATAAATATCAAATAGGTTTTTTTCTCTAAGAAAAAAGATTGCTAAATACTGGGATGGAATACCTAAGGAATTTATGAACTACCTATTTACTTAAATGTTCTTTTAAAACAGGATATGTTCTTTAAACAGTAGTGATTATTAAAGTAAGGCCAATTCTGAATTTTGGAGAATGACCTGGTTGCTTCCTCAAGATTTTATTTCTGTATCATTATTCCATGATCACCTGTGGGGCACTATGATTGGATAAGGAGCTATCTTGACCTTAAGAACTAAGAAGGTGGTCTTCTTCATATATAAAGGCATCTTCCTATCAGCATAAACTTTTAGAAAGAGCAAAAAATTTTTTTAAAGTCAACTAGTTTATTAAAAAAAATTTCTGGTCCCAATAATTTATTATATAAGACCTGTCATCTAAACTTTTCTGATGTTAGCTGCTCACTTTTTCCAATTTATGGTACCAACATATGAAACATGATACCACGCAAGAGATTTACCATGGTTTTCTCTAGTGAGAGCGGAGGTTACAGTAGTGGTGACGATGATCTCCTCTTGGTTTTGACAGCCTTTGTAAACTCTGTTGCAAAAGTTTAGACTTAAGATTGACCTGAGGATTCTAACTCTTGATGCATTTGTAATTTAACATTTTACAGCTCGAGCAAAGAGAAAGCAACATAGAAGTAAGTATCTGGATGAGTCCAAAACCTTCTTTGTTCTCAGATAACTCTGAATAAATTTATTTACCTTGAATAAATGCCTTTTGTCATTATGTATTTTAACCTGAAAATAATTATGTATTATATATTTTTAAGTCAAACCACGTATCTTTTTTCCTATATAAGATTGAGGTTTGTGTGTCTTTGCTTTCTGTCTATCTATGATTAGCTTTATTAAATATAGTATATACTCAGAGACAAATGTATTCTATTTCTGGGCACTTGAATGGCAGCAACTTCCTCTTTTAAAACAAAAGGGTTGATTTTTTTTTCCAAAACATTACATGGTGCCAGTTCCACTGAGTTCCCATTGTGCTGATTTTTTGCTCCCAGGGTTGGATGAGCCGATCAATGAAGCATCTATGCAGAATAGTCTGACCAACATGTCCTACTACTGCTTTCTTCTGACCTGTGAAGTAGGAAGACCTTGGGGTATATATGTCTTGTTTTGGCTTCCCTGTTTACATTCTTCTTTCTTCTGCTAGTCACATCCTGATTATTCTTGGATAGTCACCCTTGTCCTAAACAGTGTTGTTCACATAGAGCAGATTTCACTTCCTGGTGTCAGGAAGGGCTTAATCTCAGATGGGGGCATCCTGTGTGGTTTATCTTTCTGGCAGTAGTGATTGTTCCAGCAACTGTTACGTGATCCAAAATATCCAGTATGTCTTCTCTAGGTTATTTGCTGCTGTAATTGGGAAACAGTCATCCTTCTTGCTGGTTGCTAAGCCAGCAGGACATAGGCCTAAAACCTTTGAGAACAATCTTACTACCACAAAGGTTAGACTGCTATAACATAAAGCCCCAAGTCTATTAGAGCTGGCAATTCTCATG
This sequence comes from Cheracebus regulus, assembly GCA_963574635.1. Taxonomy (NCBI): domain Eukaryota; kingdom Metazoa; phylum Chordata; class Mammalia; order Primates; family Pitheciidae; genus Cheracebus; species Cheracebus regulus. Next base: position 18,083 of record CAUYQU010097649.1, on the reverse strand, counting down.
AAGGCAATTCCTAATGAAACTATCAGAGAACATAGATCCAGACACAAATTTTCCTGGGACTTGTGAGGTAAGTGAACCAAAAATTGTCTTCTTTCCTATGTCTCTTTGAGTAGCATTTCTCTCACTTGCAACTGAGTCAAGTCTTATTAGATGATTACAAGTATAATGAATCACAGAGGCATTTTAGGTGTATTACAAAGACCCCAGAGTAGGTCAGGATTCAAACAATTTCCTTATTTATTTCAGGAAATAGGTTGGGGACAGTGGCTCATGCCTGTAATTCCAGCACTTTGGGAGGCCAAGGCAGACGGATCACCTGAGGTCAGGAGTTCGAGACCAGCCTGACCAATATGGTGAAACTGGGTATCTACTAAAAAAAAAAAAATTAGCCGGGCATGGTTCCCTGCACCTGTAGTCCCAGGTACTTGGGAGACTGAGATGGGAGAATTGCTTAAACCTGGTAGGTGAAATTGTACTGAGCCAAGATCGTGCCATTGCACTCCAGCCTGAGTGACAGAGTGAGAGCCCGTCTAAAAAAAAAAAAATCAGGAAATAGACTCTGGTTTAGTATCAGGAATATTATACTGCTCTTGTACCCACAGACATTCATAATCAGTTGAGCTCCAAGTCCTGCGTGGAGCCTCGTCTTCATGATTCAAGAAGTTAGAACAGCATATAAAATGATGCCATTGTGGTTCTAGTATCTTCCTGGTCAGAAAAAAAAGTGGCACAACTTAGGAATCAACAGTCATCTCCAAGTACCATCAAAATGTCACTTGTTAGAACCAAGTGGTCAACACAGTCTGATCTCATGGACTGTGGAAGATCCTAAAACCTTCTCCTCCCAAATATCCCTCTGCTTCCTCTGTGCTCTCTGACTCTTGAGATTTTAAATTAAGGGTTACATTCATTGTCTTCACATCTCAATGGCTGTTAATAATACAAGCATAGAGCTTTTTAATTTCTTTGGCAGGAAACGTGAGAAGCAGTGGCTTCCTTTTGGGGAAAAGTTCTAAAGAGAATGAAATGGCTGGCTTTTATTTCTCATTTTGTCATTTTCCTTAGGTTGAACTTACTAAATACATTTAAAATTAAAGTGTAATAAGTTGGATTTTTTTTTTTTGAGATGGAGTCTCGTTCTGTCAACCAGTCTGAAGCGCAGTGGTGCACTAAGTGAAATAAACCAGGCACAAAAAGACAAATACTGCATGATTCACTTATATGTGAAATCCAAAAAAGTCAAATTCACAGAAGCAGAGAGTAGAATGACAATTGTCACAGTCCGAAAGGTGAAGAAAATGGGGAGATCTTGGTTAAAGAGTACAACGTGGGTCTAGTATCTTCCTGGTCAGATTCCTGCCTATTCAGATTGCCCATTTTAAAATTGGGCCATTTATTTTTTTACTATCAAATTGCTTGAGTTCAATGTATTTCCATCTTGGCTCACTGCAGCCTCCGCCTTCCAGGTTGAAGCGATTCCCTGCCTCAGACTCTTGAGTAGCTGGGATTACAAGCATGTGCCACCAAGCCCGGCTAATTTTTGTATTTTTAGTAGAGATGGGGTTTCACCATGTTGGCCAGGCTGGTCTCGAACGCCTGTCCTCAAGTGATCCGCCCGCCTCCATCTCCCAAAGTGCTGGGATTACAAGCGTGAGCCACCTTGCCTGGACAATAAGTCGAATTTTTAAACTTTATGCATGAGGTCTTTTTTGCCACCTTAATTAAGGTATAATTGACAAATAAAAACCATGTATATTTAAGGTGTGCAACACAATGTTTCAGTATACACACACATTGTGAAATGATTACCTAAGTAACATATCCATCAGCTCTCATAGTTTTTTGTATGTGTGCTGAAAACATTTAATATGTACACTCTTAGCAATCTTCAGTATATAATATAGTATTACAACTATAGCAATACAACTACATAGTAATACAACTACAGTCACCATACTCCATATTACATCTCCAGGACTTAGTCATCCTGCATAACTGAAACGTTGTACTCTTTAACCAAGATCTCCCCATTTTCTTCACCTTCCAGACTGTGACAATTATCATTCTACTCTCTGCTTCTGTGAATTTGACTTTTTTGGATTTCACATATAAGTGAATCATGCAGTATTTGTCTTTTTGTGCCTGGCTTATTTCACTTAGTCTAATATCTTTCAGGTTCATCCATATTGTTGCAAATAACAGGATTTCCTTCTCTTATAAGGTGGATAAGATTTCACTACACACACACATACAGACACACTTTATTCATTGGTAAACACTTGAGTTGATTGCATATCTTGCCTATTGTGAATAATGCTGCAGTAAATATGGAAGTGTACATATCTCCTTGAGAGACTAATTTAGCTTTCTTTGGGTATATATCTTGAAGTAGTATTGCTGGATTTTATTGTAGTGTTATTTTTGATGTGTTAAGGAAACTTCATACTATTTTCTGTAGGGGCTGTGCCAATTTATATTCCCACCAAAGGTGTACAAGGGTTTTCATTTTTTCCACATCTTTGCCAACATTTGCTATCTTTGATAATACCCATTCTAACAGGTGTGAAGTATCGATATCTTATTGTGGTTTTGATTTGCATTTCCTTGATGATTAGTGATGGTGAGCGTTTCTTCATATATCTGTTTGCTATTTGTATGTCTTCTTTTGAGAAATGCCTATTCAGAGTGCCCATTTTAAACCTGGGTGATTTATTTATTTATTTTTTTGCTATCAAATTGTTTGAGTTCAGTATATTTCAGATATTGACCCTTCACCAGATGTATCCTCTGCAAACACTTTTTCTCATTCCATAGATTGTCTCTTCATTCTGTGCAGAAGCTTTTTAGTTTTATGCAATCCCATTTGTCTATTTTTTTTTCTGTTGTCTGAATTTTGGGGGCTATATCCAAAAAATCATTGCCCAGATCAGCGTCAAGAAGAGTTTCCTGCATGTTTTCATCTAGTAGTTTTACATTTTCACGTTTTCTTTTAAGTCTTTAATTCATTTTGAGTTGATTTTTGTATATGGTGTGAGATAAGGGTTCAATTTTATTCTTCTGCATGTGGACACATAGTTTTCTCAGCACCATTTAGTGAAGAGACTATCCTTTCCCTATTGTAAGTTCTTGGCACCTTTGTCAAAGACTAACTGACTGTAAATATGTAGATTTATTTCTGAGCTCTCTATTCTGTTCTGTCTGTTCTGATCTGGTCTTTATTATTTCCTTCCTTCTGTTAACTTTGGGCTTAGTTCATTCCTCTTTTTCTAGTTCCTTGAGTTGTCATGTTAGGTTGTTTATTTGAAACCATTTTTTTTCTTAATGTAAACCTTTATCACCATAAACTTCTTAGAAATTTTGCTGAATCCCATACATTTTGGCATGTTTTGTTTCCATTTTTGTCTCAAGATATTTTTCTTTTTTTCCCTTTTGACTCCTTCTTTGATCCCTTGGCTATTCACGAGTGTGTTGTTTAATTTTCACATATCTGAATTTTCCAAGTTTCCTTTTTATTGATTTCTGGTTCCATACCATTGTGCACTGTGAGCAGAAAAGATACTTGATATGATTTCAATTTTCTTAAAATTTTTAACATTTGTTTTGAAGCCTAACATGTGATCTCTACTGGAGAATGTTCTATGTGCACTTAAAAAGAATGTGCATTCTAAGCCAGTTATAGTGGTTCATGCCTGTAATGACTGTAATCCAGCACTTTGGGAGGGCAAGGAGGGCAGATTGCTTGAGCTTGGGAGTTCAAGATTAGCCTGGGAAATATGGCAAAACCCCATCTCTACAAAAAATACAAAAATTAGCTGGGCATGGTGGCATGCGCCTATAGTCCCTGCTGCTCAGGAGCCTAAGGTGGAAGATGGCTTTAGCCCAGGAGATTGATGCTATAGTGAGCCAAAATCATGCTACTGCACTTCAGCCTGGGTGACAGAGTGAGACCCTGTCTCAAAAAAAAAAAAAAAGTGTGCATTTGCTGCTGTTGGATAGAATGTTCTATACCTGTCAGGACCATTTGGTCTGTAATATTCAAGTCTGCTGTTTCCTTATTGATTTTCTGCCTGTACCATCTATCTATTGTTGAAAGTCAGGTATTAAAGTTGCTACTATTACTGTAATGCTATCTATTTCTTCTTTCAGGTCTGTTAAGATTTACTTTATATTTAGGTGCTCCCATGAGTTTTTTTTTTTTTTAATTAAAAAGACACAAGTATATAATCTGTGTTCTTATTTGTGTATCTTTGTAATAAAAAGCCTAATAATTTGCCAGGCACAGTGGCTTATGCCTGAAATCCAGCACTTTGGGAGGTTGAGGGAGGATTGCATGAGTCAGGAGTTTGAGACCAGACTGGGCAACATGGTGAAACCCCATCTCTCAAAAAAAAAAAAAAAGAAAAAAAGAAAAAAAAAAGCCAAATAAATGTCTTAGTTTCTAATATGCTCATTCATTTATTTTTATTTTTTATTTTTTAGAAACAGTGTCTCGCTTTGTTGCCTAGGCTGGAGTGCAGTGGTTGCTCACTGCAGCCTTGAGCTCCTGGGCTCAGGTGATCCTCCTGCCCTGGCCTCCCACAGCATTGGGATAACAAGAGTGAGCCATGGCACGTGGCCTCATTCAACAAGTATTTCAGCCTGTACTTCATACTGGGCTCTATTCCAGGTTACAAGGCACAACCATGAGCCTGACAGTCTCTGTGTTCAAGAGGTTTACATGTTAGTAGATACTCTAGAGCTTTCTAAGAATGTCATCTAGATTTTCTCATTTATCTTTGCCGCATGCTTAGAAGATGTTTTTGTTTTACTGATGAGGAGGCTATAAACGTCGAGGTGCTAAGTCCTTTGCCCCAGTCACACGGTAGTAAGTGGAAGAGGTGGAATTTGAGTAGCAGCAGTCTGACTCTACAGCTTACAGATGGCATTAGGACACATAAATGTCTCACAGTGTCTGGGAGAAAAAGTGTCATTAATACTTGTTAATGCATAAATATCTTTGGGAAAAGCATACTTTCAGTTATTCAATCACTTGAATTTGGCCAAAGAATGTAAGAGCAGATTTTTCTTTTTTTTTTTTTTGAGGCAGAGTCTTGCACTGTTACCCAGTCTGGAGTGCAGTGGCTCGATCTCAGCTCACTGCAACCTCTGCCTCCCGGATTCAAGCGATTCTCCTGCCTCAGTCTCCTGAATAGCTGGGATTAAAGGTGCCTGCCACCATGCCAAGCTAATTTTTGTATCTTTTAGTAGAGATGGGGTTTCACCATATTGGCCAGGCTGGTCTCTAATTCCTGATCTCAGGTGATCCATTCATCTTGGCCTCCGAAAGTGCTGGGATTACAGGAGTGAGTCACCGTGCCCAGCCAGAGAACAGATTTTTCTAAGCATAGAAAGCAAATAGTAAGAGGACTAGAACTAGGGTGGTGGTGACTGGAGGAGGAAAGAGGGAGGAAGATGAGGAGACCGCCTCACTGAAGGGAGTGGTGATGTAACCCAACACTGGTTCAGCACATGCTTTGGTGTCTGCTGCCTTGGCCATTGGCATGAAACACATTATATAGTTTAATCTTTAACACAGCTCAGTCTGGCTCCACAGCCCATGTTCTTGCAGCTTACTTCCAGCTCCATCACAATTTTGTCTGAACTCACTTCTAGGGTAAACCATTCTAGCAGGCCCCGAAGTGAGAATATGAGAATTCAGAGGCATGAAATCCAGACAGTCCATGCCTTCTCTGGGAAGAGCATCAAATTAAAAGCATATCTGCTTTGAAACTTTATTTATTTATTATTTTTTTGAGATGAAGTCTCACTCTGTCATCCAGGCTCGAGTGCAGTGGTGCAATCATGCTAACTACAGCCTCGACCTCCTGGCTCAAGCAATCCTCCCACCTTAGCCTCCTGAGTAGCTGTGACTATAGGCACAAAACACCATGCCCAACTTGTTTTTAAGTTTTTTGGGTAGAGATGAGGTCTTTTTATGTTTCCCAGGCTAGCCTCAAACTCCTAGGCTCAAGCAGTCCTCCCACCTCTGCCTCCCAAAGTGCTAAGATTACAGGCATGTGCCACCATTCTCAGCCTGAAACTTCTATATTATTTGATGATGACGTTCTGGGTGCAAAGTTGGGGTGAGCTCCACGTCTGGATTTTGTCTTTTCTGTATGACAATAGCAGAGAATTAGTTCTGCTGCCTGAAAAGTTATTCCTAATTAGAGACGCTAATGGGGAACAGAGGAGGACTCCCTTGAACCAAGGCTTCCTGGACATGCTCAGCCACTAGAAGCCAAAAGCAGCTTATTGGTTTGTTTCTGATTTAATGCTGGGTGTAAGCATATGCGGGTGAGTGTGTGTATGTGTGTGTATGTGTGTGTACACCTGTGTGAACTACATGGTATTTCAGCAAAATTGTTCCCCAGGGAAGTATTAATTCTCTCCTGGGCTGAAAAGTCTGTTGCCAAGCTGTTTCTTAGACAGCAGCATGAGGAACCAGACAACTTCTATTTAAGCAGTTGTTTTCTCCTGATCTCAGGTTAACTGTAGAAAAGTTCTTCTGCAACTATCTTTGAGTTACCAGTCAAGAATTCTAGGCATATCCAGGCCATCCTTAAAACCCTAATTCCACTTTATAGTTGTGATATTTGCATATGAGACTAAACATGATCTCACTTAACTATTAATTCTATTAGAAAGGAATCTAGTGTCCACAGTGATTATTTTCAAGTGGATTATTTTAGAAATTGAGGTTTTATGGATTTTAGTGGGAAATATACAACCTTTTGTCTGAACCACAAATTATAGCTCTGTATTAATTATCTACTGCTATAACAAATTACCCCCAAAACCTTAGAGGTTGCAACAATAAACACTTATTATTTCAATTATCTGTATTGGGAATCCAGAAGTGGCTTCTCTGTGTGATTCTGGCTCAAGGGCTCTCACCATCTGCAACTGAAGTCCTGGCCAGGGCTGCAGTTACATCAAGGCTCAGCTCGTTGGAGGATCTCCTTGCGAGCTCATTTCTGCAGTTGTTGAGAGGCTTTAGGAGATCTGCTTCCAAGTTCACGGACATGGGTCTCTCAACAGGGAGGCCTTAAAAAAGACAACTGGCTTACCCCAGGGCAAGTGATCCTAGAGAGAGCAAGGGAGAAACCTGAGACAGAAGCAACAGACATTTTACCAACCTATTCTGAGAAGTGGCACCCCATTTATTCTACCATGTTCTGTTCAACTGAAGCAACTGGCTAGGTCCAGCCTGCACTGAAGGAGATGGACTGTACAAGGAATGGATATCAGGAGAGACCAGGGGAGACCATCTTAGAGTCTGCCTACCACAAGCCCCTTACAGAAACCTGCCTGTCTGTGGATATTCTTGTTCATCAGATACAGGCATTTAGGTTCATTCTGTTAAATAGTTGGTGAGGGCTGGACATGGTGGCTCAAGCCTGTAATCCCAGCACTTTGGGAGGCTGACGGGGGTGTATCGCTTGAGGTCAGGGGTTTGAGACCAACCTGGCCAACATCATAAAACCCTGTTTCTACTAAAAATACAAAAAATTAGCCAGACACGGTGGCACATGCCTGTGATCGCAGCTGCTCAAGAGGTTGAGGCATGAGAATCTTTTGAACCCAAGAGGCAGAGGTTGAAGTGAGCCAAGATCATGCCACTGTACTCTAGCCTGGGCAACGCAGCAAGACTCCATCAAAAAACAAACAAAAAAAAACAACATTGATGAGACTAAAAAAATACTGTTAGTAATGTAAAGCAGAGCTAACTTGTATTTTTACTAAGCAGACAAAGTAAACAATGGGAGGTGTGTGAGAGAGACCCAAGTTCTGAGAAATTGGCTTCTGAGTTCATAAAGATAACTAAGCCAGTTCAATTAAATCAGCACTTTTTGATACCTACTGTCATAGTTCGTTTGGACTGCAATAACAAAATACCTTAGACTGGGTAATGTATAAACAATGGAAACATATTGCTCGCTGGGAAGTCAAATATCAGGGTGCCAGCAGATTTCGTGTCTGGTAAGCACTCGTTCTTCATAGATGATACCTTTCCTGGGTTTTTTAAATGGCAAAAGGGGTGAACAAGCTTCCTAAGGCCTCTTTTGTAAGGGAATTTACCCATTCATGAGGGTGAAGCCCTCATGACCTTTTCACCTCTCAAAAGGCTCCTCTTAATATGATCACACTGGGGATTATGTTTTAACATATGAATTTTGGAGTGCACAAACATTCAGATCACAAGTACTATGTATACTGCAGGCTCTGCTCTGTCTATGCATTGTCTTAATAGGAAAGCAAGACATATAGGAAATGACATAATAATATAAAACTTGACATTAACATAAAGCACTCATGATGGTATGGAGACACAGTGCTCCAGAATGGAACTGGCAAACTTTTTCTGATTTTTTTTTTGTTTTGTTTTGAGATGGAGTCTCGCTCTGTCATCTAGGCTGGAGTGCAATGGTGTGATCTTGACTCCCTGCAACCTCCGCCACCCAGATTCCAGCAATTCTTCTGTCTCAGTCTCTTGAGTTGCTGAGATTACAGGCACCTGCTACCATACTTGGCTAATTTTTGTATTTTTAGTAGAGACAGGCTTTTACCATGTTGGCCAGGCTGGACTCGAACTGCTGACCTCAGGTGATCCACGCACCTTGGCCTCCCAAAGTGCTGGGATTACAGGCATGAGCCACTGTGTCTGGCCATTTTTTTTTTAAAGACAGGATCTTGCTCCATCACCCAGGTTGGGATTCAGTGGTGTGTCCACTGCTCACTACAGCCTTGGCCTCCTGGGCTCAAGTGCTCCTCACCTTAGCCTTCCAAGCAGCTATTACCACAAGTGTATCACCACACCAGGCCAGTTTTTTTTTTCTTTCTTGTTTTAAGAGATGGGGGGTCTCAAGATGTTGCCTAAGCTGGTTTTGAACTCCTTGGCTAAAGTGATCCTCTGGCCTTAGGCTCCCAACGTGTTGAGATTACAGGCATGAGCCACCAAGAGCAGCCAAACATTTTCTACAGAAGTAGAAGCCACATAGGATATGATATACTTTTGGTAGTGTGGCCGCATATGTTCTCTGTTATATATTATTCCTTTTTTTTTTTCTTGTACAACTTTTTGAAAGTGTAAAAATCATGACAGTGACTGGTACTCTTCTGCAGACTATTTTTTTTTTTTTTTAAATTTGAAAACACATTGGCAGGATCAACCAGGTAAAATGGAAATTCTTTTTCTTTTTTCTTTTCTTTTTTTTTTTTTGACAGAGTCTCGCTCTATCGCCCGGCTGGAGTGCAGTGGTGTGATCCTGGCTCACTGCGACTTCCGTTTTCCGGTTTCAAGCAATTCTCCTGCCTCAGCCTCCCGAGTACCTGGGACTACAGGCACGTAACACCACGACCGGCTAATTTTTTGTGTTTTTAGTAGAGACGGGGTTTCACCATGTTGGCCAGGATGGTCTCGATCTCTTGACCTCGTGATCTACCTGCCTTGGCCTCCCAAAGTGCTGGGATTACAGGCGTGAGCCACCGCGCCAGGCCCTCTTTTTTTCTTTTACTTTTTTTAAAGACGGAGTTTCTCCATGTTAGGCTGGTCTCGAGCTCCCAGCTTCAGGTGATCCTCCCGCCTCGGCCCCCACAAAGTGCTGGGATTACGGGCATGAGCCACCGCACCCTGCCATGCAGACTGTTCTTTAGGTGGCACAGCTCTAGGAAGTCAGATAGACCCTGAGAAATAGCCATGTCTTGTGTTACAGAGAAGCTCAGACTGAGATGGCACATGGATGTGAGCCCACACACACAGTTGTGTGTGAAACTGATGTTCTGGAGTCAAGTGCTTATTCAGGGAGTGATTGAAATAAGGTGAGTTAGGTCAAACAGTAAACTCTTTTGAATAAAAAGAGAGGAGTTTGGGTTGGGTGGGGTGGCTCATGCCTGTAATACTAGCACTTTGAGAGGCCAAGGCAGGAAGATCTCTTCAGCCCAGGGGTTTGAGACTAGCCTGGCTAATATAATGAGACCCCACCTTAATAAAAATTTTAAAAACTTGCCAGGCATGGTGGCTCATGCCTGTAATCCTAGCACTTTGGGAAGCCGAGGCAGGTAGATCAGAGGTCAGGAGTTCGAGACCAACCTTCCCAACATGGTAAAACCTCATTTGTACTAAAAATACAAATTTTAGCCTGGCATGGTGGCACGTGCCTGTAATCCCAGGTACTCAGGAGGCTGAGGCAGGATAATCGCTTGAACCCAGGAGGCAGAGGTTGCAGTGAGCCAAGATCGCGCCACTGTAATCCAGCCTGGGTGACCGAGTGAGACCCCATCTCAAAAAAAAAAAAAAAAAAAAAATTAAATTTTTTCAAAAGAGAGAGGGGTTTGACTTTAAATCTGTAGGCAGTGAGAGATCACTGTGTTTTTGAGCAAGACAGTTATCAACATGATGAAAGCAGAGTTTTAGAAATACTAATCGGGGCAATGCATAGAGTTTTTTAGGTTGTTTGGTGTAGGATTCTTGGGCATTGGGTGGGTGGGTAGTGAGTGATGACACTGGAAATGTAGAGGGAGACCATATCATGAAGCTAAGGAGTTACAAAAAGTGTTTTTTATTTTTATTTATTTATTTATTTATTTATTTTAACAGTAGAGCCTATCTTGACCCATTAAGATCAATGAAAAGGTTTTTAATCCAGGCTTAGTGCAATAATGAGAACCTGGACTGGGCTGGCAGCCAGGTCTCTATTCATGTTGTTAGTCAGGATTGGCTTAAATAATTAAATGGCTCCAAATGGTGATAAATGAATACTTCAGACCTGGGTATAGTTGAGTGTCTTGTCTCAGACTGGTTTGCATGTGAATAATAATGCATATCCATAAGTTGTATATTATATGTATGATAGTGTTTGGGGCTGATAATCTTTGCTTCTAGTATTCAAAAGGGTCCCCTGGACAATCCTTTTTTGGGGCTTAGATCTATTATGCAAATGCTATTTTACAACTAGATATTATCCCTTTGATTAACAGACTGCCACCTAGACTAGTTAAGAATCTATAGGTCTCAAGGTATGAACTAGATGAGGTAATTGAATTATGATCCAGAAATTTGAATTTATGTGAAAATGTTTGAAATACGAGATTATATATGACTTTTAGCAATATAACTTGGAGAAACTCCATAACATGTGTTTGAAAAACCAGCTTCTTACTCTTCATAGTAACCATTAAAGAAGTTTCCTGGAGTTCTCTTTTGCAGCCTGTGTGGTATCTAATACACTGGAGCCCACTGGCAGCAATGCTCAGACATGGCCTTCCCAGCTCCTCCAGGGGCCTGTCCTTCCACTAGGTTCTCCATCCTTCTTTCCTGGATTCATGGGCGCTGTCATTTCCTACTCTTACCTGGAGAGGGAACAGTCCATTCTCTTTCTCTTCTGAGTTTAAGAGTGTCTGGGCTGGTGCATTAAAGCCAACTTTTTCTGTGCACGCCTGCTGAGTTTTTGTACTCAGCACGACAGCCAATTTGTTTAGAACAGTAGTTCTCAAAGCATGGTCTCCAGACCAGCAGCATCAACATTACCTGAGGACTTGTGAGTGATGCAAATTCCGGGTCCCCATACCAGATCAACCAAATCAGAAGCTGTGGGGTTGGGGCTCAGCTATCTGTGTTTTAACAAGCTTTCCTGGTGACTTTTATGCCTGCTAGTTTGAACATAACTGAGCTAAAGGAGAACTTCCTTTTGAGGGTTCTGTCTTTGAACTTAAGATTTAGTCTTAAACCAGATCTCTGCATTTGTTGTAGCAAGCAATGCTTTATGAAAGCAATGCAATCATAAAAGAGTCAGTTATAAGCAATGTCAAAGAGAGACTGTGAAAGGATGATTGGGTATAATAATGAGGGAATCTGCTCCCTGGGAATTCCGACTCAAAGCTGTTTGGGGATACTTCCAACACAAGCTTTTGCATGCCATACGGGAATATTTTGCACATTGGAAAAGAATGCGCATCTGATAAGCAATAATGCATTTACTTATCAACAAACACAATCTGTGGCTCCCAAGGCACGTGCAGTCAGCTGTAGCTGGTCAGCCTTGCCTACCTAGGGACACCAAGAGGAGGGGTGACTGTACCTGGATGGGCTGGCCTGGTAGGAAGCCCTGGTCACCCCATTGGACCCATGTTGGTTTCAGTTTGCTGATGGCACTCCCCCTTGCCCTTCCTATGTCGTCGTGCTTTTGAGAACAGGCTGTTTAAAACGAGATATTGGCTGAATCCAAATGCATGGAGAAAAAAATATCTCGCCTCTTTCTCCAAAAAATGTTATTGAGGCAGATTTTCCCAGGATCTAAGCTATTCTTTGGCTGCAAATGTACCTTTGGAAGATGCACAGTGGAGTCTCCAGGCACAGAAAGTAAACCAGCTGGGTATGCTTCTTCTTACAACAGACAGATTTCCACCGCTTGAAAATCATACTTTTGTAAATCAAATTGCATTTTAAATTCAGCAGAGAAATTGCCATTTAAAAGGAATTACCCGGCAGATCTTTTGCCAAGAATGTAATTATTTCATTTTTTATTTCTTCAAAAAATAAAAAAGATTTCCATATGCAATAAAAGTTCAGTTAAGTAGAATTTTCAAGGAATTAGGGGATTCTTGTTATTCATCTCCTTCTTCTCTCCCTCCTTCCCTCTCTTCCTTCCTTTCTTCCTTTTTATTCTTTCCTTCCTTTTCTCCCTCTCTTGACAAAGGCTTAGCTGAAAAAAAAAGTCCTGCTCCCAATGCATAAAATTGATTTTTAAAAGTAGTGGGCAGTGGAAATAATTACAATGTTCTTGATGATTAAAGATTTTGCAGCACATTTATATCAGCTGGATAGTGATAAGCAGAGATTAGGTTGAATTTGTGCTAAAGCTAAAAGGAGACACTGAAAATTTATAATTAGTGAAATATTAAATTAAACTCCTACTTTTAGTTCTTTTCAGTTACTATTTTACTTAAAAATTCAGCAGAGAAGAATATTGCTTTACTTAGAAAGTTTTGCTGGTTGGATCCTGCAAAGTTTAACTACAACAGATTTACCGAATGAGAGTATATCTATATTTAGAAACACTAATAAATAGGAAGTGAACTGAGTTAAAACATTTTTAGATTTAACATTCAAGCATATTCTCACTACAAAAACAAACAAACAAACAAACAAACAAACAAAAACCCCCAGCTCTTTATGCCAGATTGCCTTTGCTTTAACATTTTATTGCTGTTTAGATAAAAGAAGTGGCTTACAAGCTGGCTCTGTTCAAACATGTGACTCAGGGCAGCCCTCTATGGATGGATGGGATGGGAAGGAAAAACAAGTTTAGAGACTGGTTCACTTACTTACACTGGGATCAATTTAAATTCAGCAAAGTTTATTATACATTTGCAGTAACTATGAATCCCTAGCTCTTAGTGCCACTGAAGATACAAAAATAAACAAGAGACAGCCTGAGCCTTCAGAGAACTCACAGTCTAAGGTAGGAAAACTCCTCTGAGATACTTAGTGGGGTAGACATGTGTGGCGTCTAACCAAGAGAGAGTTAGTTCAGGAATCCTCAAAGATGTGTAGGTGGTAGAGGGTTTTGTTGACGGTGTTGTTGATGGTAGGTGTTGTTGATGATGTAGCTATGTAGGTGGTAGAGGGTGGTAGAAGGTGTTGTTGATGCCATGAGGAACACTATGAGATGCTGATATATTTTATTTCACCACAAAATTAGATCTTACAAAGGGAAAGTAGGACTATTTAAATATATATTGTACTATAAAATCACAACTGTGAACACGCAGGTCAAAAAACAGTTCCTTACTATTGAGCTAAACAGGATCGACTGCTTCTCCATTTTCCTGCTAATGTTTATACCACTGGTTAATTCATTCTGCCATCTGCTAGCACGTGTCACCAGACAAGCGGTAACAGGTGCCAAAAGTCTAAGGAAAATGAAGATTTGAGAAAATTCTATCCATTAATTTAATTTAAAAACATGATTTGGGAAATGATGATGTTTCCACAATTTCTATAACAGGTTAGTAACACCAAGAGTTCTGTAGGAAAAGTGTGGGAGCATCTGGGGTGGAGAGGGAGCAAGCACTGATGTCCAGAAGGAATTATTGCCATTCCAATCAAAGCTGGAAGCCCCTCCAGCAAACGCCCTCTCTGCTCTTCAGGGTGGGGCAGGGATAGAAGTTCCTACATGGTAGGCAATGCACCTGCTTAGCTTTATACCAGCACATGGCATTAATATTGCTTTAGAAAGTAGCTGCTCAGTGGCTAGGCATGGTGGCTCACACCTGTAATCCCAGCACTTTGGGATGGCGAGGTAGGCGGATCACCTGAGGGCCAGGAGTTTGAGACCAGCCTGGCCAACATGGTGAAACCCCCTCTCTACTGAAAATAGAAAAACCAGCTGGGCCTGGTAGTGCACTCTTATAGTCCCAGCTACTCAGGAGCTGAGACACAAGAATTGCTTGAGCCGGGAGGTAGAAGCTGCAGTGAGCCAAGATCGCACCAATGCACTCCAGCCTGGGCGACAGAGCAAGTCTCCATCTAAAAAAAAAAAAAAAAAAGATTGAGAGAGAGAGAGAAAAGAGAAAGTAGCTGCTCAAGCTACAGTTGGGAACAGATTTCTCTCTAAAAACAATGTTATAATGACTGTTAGGCTTACATGAAGTAGTGTTAAAATCATAACTAAAAAAATAAGCATGGGTTAAGGTTTGTGGGTTGATTTTGGAAGTTATTCCCCTATTTATGACATTATTTATATGGAGTAGTGCTTGCTTTCTTTTACGAATTCAATTAGCAAATATTTCTTGCCAGACTAACATGAGCCAAACACTTTCTAGACACTCTGGGTTTCAGTTTCCTCTTCTGCTAAATAGGGATAAAAAGTGTTCTTAATTCAATAGGGTTGTTATGAAGATTAAATTATTTATAATATATCAACTGCTTTGATGGGTGCCTGACATATAGAAAGTACTTAAATACTGGCTAGTCATTCTGAGTATTATTGTACACCGATATGACACAGATATGGTCCCCCCCACACAAATACAAACAACTTTCTAGAACAGAATATCCTGGTAGCCTGGGCCATGTTGTTCGAGTTTCTTGGTGTTCTGGTCTTTAAGGGAGCAGCTGCTCTCCTGCAGTTGGGGCTGGATTACTTGTTGAGCAGTTCGTATTTGTCAGTGTTGTTTGTCTGGTAAGCAGAGCCCTTGCCACACTTTTTTCTGAGGCTGGAGGAGAGCAGGGCAGCAGGGAAGTGCTTCTGGAAACTCTTACCAGTGGCCTTGCTTCCTGGGACTTTGCAGCCCCAGCCCCCTGCATGTTTACTTTAGGAGCTAGAGAAGGGCTGAGGCCCACAGATGTGAGGGCTGCTGGCCTGTGCACCTATTATCAGGGGTTCCTAGCTTTGTGAACAGGTGGGTCTCTTACCTCCTGGCAAACCTAGCAAGGGCAAAGAATGATAATTTGATATAAAGACTTTCTAGGCTAATCCAGAGGAAGCAGAGAAGAGGAAACTTTTGTCTTCTTTCCTTTTCAAAATATGCCAAAGTCTTGCAGTTAGCTTCTTCAGTTATGAAGTTCCAGAATTGTTAGATATCCCAAAGTAAACACACCAGCTTCTGAAGCTGTCAAAGATTTGGGATGACATTTTTACATGCTTCCTGCTACTAAGCCCTGCATAGCTCAAAATAGTCTCAAGTGGATTGAAGGGTGAAAGAACTACACTTTCATGCTGTTGAAAATTTTGGTAAAATAAAGCTTATTGATGCCTAAGTAACAGCAGGGTATAAAGCTCTGAAAAGTTTAAGGCAACTGTGACGAGGGTAAATAGGAACTGTCCTTTGCACAACAAAATGGGGGACTGTCCTCCATAACTGATGTTCATTTCACCAGTTGGAAGCCACTTTTATCTTATTTGTCATATGAAGGGCAAATATGAAAATAATGTAAGCCCCTCACCTTTCAGGGGTCCTGTGTTCATTTTGATGGGATATTCCTAAATGCCCACTGATTATCTTATCTCATGGTAGAATGATTTGTATTCATTCAACAACCTCTATGTTTTCACTCTTTCCTAGTTTACATTACCCATAAGAACTGGCAAACAGGAAGTGTAGGGGGAAAAAGAGTATTTAACTTAGCTGCTGAGATCACGCTTTCTTTATTAGTTCTGTTTCAGTGTCAAACATCTCAAAAGACTGTAGGACAAAAATAGAGAAACTTGATGCCTTGGTAGCAGCAGAGTGTTTGTAGGGCTCTGGAGCAAGAGTCTCAGTAGAAAAAGAAGGAGATGTGTGGGGCACACTCCAGTGGAATCTTACTTCCACTGCCTAGGTTCAGTGTTTAACAAGAACAGGTCAGCTGTCATGGTAAAGTGACTATTGGGCGTATTTGGGAAGTACCTGAACTCTGTAAGATACTTAACTGAGCAGATTAAGGAAGAAGCCCAGTTACCTCTACTTAAGATTGATGACCTTCATTCAGTGAAGAAAACTTTACCTGCCTTTAGTTGAAATGACTGAGAATGAGATTGAGAGCTTGTATTGTGCCATGGATTCATTGTGTATTTGAGATCTGTCCCATTCTAATCCTAGCTGTGCAACACTGGGGAAGTTGCTTAATCTTTCTGACCTCATTTTCCTCACTGTACAAGAAGGAAATTATATATATATATATATATACACACACACACACACATATGATATATGTATATGTTTATTTCCTCATTGTACAGGCAGCTTATATATGTATCACTTATATATGTATTAGCATGTACATATATGATGATATGTATATGATTATGCATATGTATAAATAAAATGATAAACATGTAAAGGGCTCATACCAGTGCATGGAACATTTCAAATACTCAATAACTGTTGGTAATATTCTTTATAGTTTTACAGATATTTCAAAAATAAAAACAAACAGGAAACAGCAACTTTAAGAACAGGGAAGGAAGGAAATAAGTACATTTTTTCTCTAGTAAGAGGTAAAATTAAGATGACTAATAACATCACACATGGTAGTCACTTAAGATTTTGATTGGTATCCTTTAAGGAAAATGCCTGTTACTTTTACTTTCTTAAAATACAGTTTCATGCATCAAAATTGTTTTATTTTCAAGAATCTAAGGAAATGAGAAAATTAGAAAGGAAATAGCATATGAGTGTGACTGTATTATAAAACAAGTAGCAATCATGAATGTGAGAATGCATTTACCTTCTTAGTTTTTGCAGATATATGAAGATTTTATGAATACAAAATAGAAAACCCAATATCCTTACTATTTAATTCTTTGACATAAAGAAAGATATTGTTATAATTAAACTATAATTTTCAATGATATTATATTCCTTTTTAAATGTTAAAGCTAGATGGTTAATAATGTTATAACATTTATTTTTTAACTCTAGCATTGGCAAAGTGCTTTTAAAATATTTTGAAGCACTTTTATGAACCCCAGAACAAATGATCCCCAGAACAATCTTGTAAGGTAGTCAGAGCAGGTATAGCACTACTTTTTACATTCTACAAGTGGCAAACAAGCTAACAAGGTTGAATGACACAGCAGGTGGGGGCTGGATTGGCATTCAATAATCCTTATGTTTAGAACTTAAATTTGTTTGATTATTTGCCATTTAAATCAGATAGTTTATTGATGCACCCAGCAATGTTTCATGGGGGACAGAATATTTTAATCTCCATTTTACTCTTTAATCTCAATCAGTGGCTCAATCAGTGGCTCTTCCCACTAAATCATAGTGCTTCAGTATCAGTGTTATATATACATTATAGTTTTTTGAAAAATGATGTCTTAATCATCAATTTGATTATGTGGCAACTGTATACTTTTCTCTCTCTCTTTCTTTCTTTCTTTCTTTCTTTCTTTCTTTCTTTCTTTCTTTCTTTCTTTCTCTTTCTTTCTTTCTTTCTTTCTTTCTTTCTTTCTTTCTTTCTTTCTTTCTTTCTTTCTTTCTTTCTTTCTCTTTCTTCATAGTCTTGCTCTGTTGCCCAGGCTCCAGTGCAGTGGCACAATCTCAGCTCACTGAAACTC